>JAKTTA010000259.1:0-32340 GCA_030580415.1 Citeromyces nyonsensis
AACATCCACTGTTCCATTCAGCTCTGGTGCTACTGAAGTGACCGTTGTGGTTGAGACTCCAAGTCCGACCACCAACTTCATCACGAGAACTTCTACTTGGACTGGAACCGACGTTGAAACATCCACTGTTCCATTCAGCTCTGGTGCCACTGAAGTGACCGTTGTGGTTGAGACTCCAAGTCCATCGACCAACACTGTGACCAAGACCTCAACATGGACTGGAACCGACGTTGAAACATCCACTGTTCCATTCAGCTCTGGTGCTACTGAAGTGACCGTTGTGGTTGAGACTCCAAGTCCGACCACCAACTTCATCACGAGAACTTCTACTTGGACTGGAACCGACGTTGAAACATCCACTGTTCCATTCAGCTCTGGTGCTACTGAAGTGACCGTTGTGGTTGAGACTCCGAAGGCCTCCTCTGTGTTCCCACCTCCGTTCTACTACAGCAACTCCTCGATTCCAGCTGTGTCCACCAAATATAGCTCAGTTTCTAGCACTTTGACAATTGCCCCGAGCAGTGCTGTTACTTGGTCATCGTCTGCTGCAAGCAGTGTTGTGGGTTCATCTTCCATAGTACCACCGTTGAGTTCATCAGCGCCTAGCAATTCTGGATCTGCTTCATCAACTGTTAAGTTACCAGAGGCATCTTCCATTCCGGAGTCATCGTCTACCGCAACCAGTACTGTGGGATCATCTTCCATAGTACCACCATTGACTTCACCCGCGCCTAGCAATGGTGGGTCTGCTTCATCAACTGTTAAGTTACCAGAGGCATCTTCCATTCCGGAGTCATCGTCTGCCGCAAGCAGTACTGTGGGATCATCTTCCATAGTACCACCGTTGAGTTCACCCGCGCCTAGCAATTCTGGGTCTGCTTCATCCACTGTTGACGTACCAGAGGGATCTTCTATTTCGGAGTCATCGTCTGCCGCAAGCAGTACTGTGAGATCATCTTCCATAGTACCACCATTGACTTCACCAGCGCCTAGCAATTTTGGGTCTGCTTCATCAACTGTTAAGTTACCAGAGGCATCTTCCATTCCGGAGTCATCGTCTGCGTCATCGTCTGCCGCAAGCAGTACTGTGGGATCATCTTCCATAGTACCACCATTGACTTCACCCGCGCCTAGCAATGGTGGGTCTGCTTCATCAACTGTTAAGTTACCAGAGGCATCTTCCATTCCGGAGTCATCGTCTGTCGCAAGCGAAAGTATAAGTCTTCTCTCTTCGGCTCAGGTTTCTCCCTCTGCTGGGTCTTTGTCAGCTCCAAGCAGTTCTGGTTCATCTACGTTGAGCATCCCGAAGACATCTTCCACTCCGGTTTCATCTCTACCTGGAAGTGAAACAGTGACTAGTGCATCTTCCGTGGCCTCATCAACGTCTTCGCTCATGTCTCCAGTCTCTTCTACTGTTGCTACCTCTTCAGCTCCAAGTGGGTTCTCTACTATGGATGTACCAGAAGGGTTGTCTTTAAGTAGTGGTATTTCCCGCACTGCATCTCCATCAGACGCTGTAAGTGCTTCATCTACTATGCTGGAGTCTGCTCTTTCGTCTGTATCTTTGAACTTGAGCACAGTGACGGCCACAAGACCATCTGTCACTCAATCTGGGGCACAAGATGAATCTTCTTTCTCAAGCGAAACAGTTACCGGCTCGAGTGCCCAGACTACGCAAGAAATCATCTCGCAAGCTTCCGACAATACGATGACAGCTGCCAACACATCGGGATCTCCAGTAGCAGAAACCTCTTCTGCGTCAGCTAGCTCTGCTTCAGAAAGTGGATCACCTGTGCCTAATTTCCCAGTTGGCACGAGCGCAGCTTCTCATCCGAGCGAAGTAGCAGGCATCTCAACTGAATTACCGTCTAACACTGCTGAATTCCCGGGCACTGCTATGACTGTGCAAACTGCGACCGAAGGTGCTTCTTCTAGCGGTGCCACCCAAAGAAATGCTCCTACTTCAACAAGTGCTGAAGTTTCTTCACTTTACTATGGAGGAAACACATTGACTACTTCCGTCTCGTCCACTTTCTCCTCGGGATCTGCGCTACCATCAGTTTCCGCTTTCGAGGCTTCCGCTTCAAGCGCAAGGTTGCCTGCTTTGGCCACAATTTTCTCCTTTATGTGCACCCTTTTCTTTTTGGCTTAAGATGAGCTCTTATTTCTCAAATTTCTTTACGATCACATTTATTCGTTAATACATTTATTCGTTATATTACTACTTGCAAGATTTACTTCAAACTCAACTGCTCATGCGATTCGTCGTCAAAACTGGAATCTCAAAATGGTGAGAAACGTAGGATGAAGAGTAACATGCTCTCAAAATGCTTAAAAGTTAAAGAGGCTGCCACAAGAGCGGAAAAGTGTTTCGGGCGATTCGGGGTGTCGGGGATTCGGGGATTTCGGCGATAAACTTTTCGCGTTTCAAAAATGATTGTAAGGCCAGTTCATTATATCAAAGAAAAAAGGCATTCAGACACTATGTTGGTAGAATGACATTGAAGGAATCAACCCATTTCCTCAAAGCCTCCATTTATCGTTTTTAAAGCCAAATGGAAGTCAGTCTTCACTTGCTTACATAATCACCCGCGTCAGGGTAACGTCATCCGGAAAGTATTCCTGGATAAGCTCAGCAAAATGCTCCACTCGAGACCACAGAAGATGCTTTTAAGGGTAAAATCAATCAAGGGCCCAAGTATTTGTTTTGGTCTGAGAAAGATCGCAACGTCTGCCATTCGCAGGACTTCAGCCTCTGACATCCAAAATGCCAGCTCGATACCGCCACAGGGATCACCGTTATCAATGAAGAGTGTCACGCGAGACGAGTCACAGTTTGGACCTCGTCCAATCTATTTGGACATGCAAGCGACTACTCCCATGGACCCGAGAGTGCTTGATAAGATGCTAACATTTTACACGGGTCTGTATGGAAACCCTCACTCACGGACACACGCATATGGCTGGGAGACGGAGAAGGAAGTCGAAAAAGCCAGGGAAAGCGTAGGAGATATTATCGGGGCTGATCCGAGAGAAATCATATTCACTTCTGGAGCTACAGAATCCAATAATTTGTGTATCAAAGGTGTGCCTCGATTTTATGGTAAAACAAAAAGGCACATTATCACAACTCAAACGGAGCACAAGTGCATTTTGGACTCTGCTCGTCATATGCAGGATGAAGGTTTCGATGTTACATATCTCGCTGTGAATTCTGATGGTTTAGTTGACCTTGAGAAATTGGAGGCTGCCATCAGAAAGGATACCGCTTTGGTATCTGTGATGGCTGTAAATAATGAAATTGGTGTGATACAGCCACTTGAGGATATTGGCCGAATTTGCCGCAAGCATAAAGTATTCTTTCACACAGATGCAGCCCAGGGCTATGGCAAGATCCCTATTGACGTTAACAAGTGTAACATTGACCTTCTGTCTATCTCAGGTCACAAGATTTACGGACCGAAAGGGATTGGTGCTTGCTACGTCCGTAGAAGACCTCGTGTGAGATTGGACCCCCTTATCACGGGAGGAGGTCAAGAACGTGGGTTGCGTTCCGGTACCCTTGCTGCACCTCTTGTTGCTGGATTTGGTGAAGCTGCTCGTCTGATGAAGCAAGAGTATGCTGCAGATGGTGCTCACATATCCCAGCTATCCGAAAAGCTGATACGTGGACTTTTGAGCCTGGAACACACCCAGCTAAACGGCTCCGCCACGCACAGATATTCAGGTTGTGTGAACGTATCATTTGCATATATCGAAGGTGAATCCCTCCTTATGGCTTTGAAAGACATTGCTTTATCATCGGGGTCTGCATGCACATCTGCTTCATTAGAGCCCAGTTATGTCTTGCATGCCCTCGGACAGGATGACGCTTTAGCCCACTCTTCCATTCGCTTCGGAATTGGCCGTTTCACTACAGAGGAGGAGGTGGACTACGTTGTGAAAGCCCTCAACGAAAGAGTCACGTTTTTAAGAGAGCTGTCTCCGTTGTGGGAGATGGTCAAGGAAGGAATTGATCTCAACACGATTGAATGGTCAGGTCACTGATATTCAAGCCAAGTAGGGCTCGGTCGGCATTCGATATTTGAAGGGGAATCATGAGTTTTGTGTAGTGTGCGTTTGAAGGAGTGTTCATATTTTGTGTTTTATTTTTTATGCTAAATACTCAACGATGCAATTTTTATAGCTAGTAATTTCGAGCGATCTGTGATGCGAAATGCGTTTGCTTGTTTACTGTGCCATACTCGACAGAGCATTCCTCATCCTGCAAAGGCAAAGAGAAGAGTTACCGTCGTTGTAAACCTCGTTGAATTGATCCCGCCACCTGCATTCGAAGATGAAAGTAAAATCCAGAATAATACAACGTCATTTCATCCACTACCGTAAATAAATCAAGCACCTATCTGATATTTACTTCAGGGTATGATATTGCACTTCTCACCGCTACTTCTCCATTTCTGGCGTAGTCTCTATTCCTCCTTCTTCAAATTCATTGTAATCACACCAAAAACAATGCATTCACGCAACGCATTTTTCATGACGGTGATCAGCTCTTTTTTGGTACAGATTGATATTGTCGAGAACTGATGAATGCTGTGTTGAAGAGCCTCAGCTTCAAATTTGGTCTCAAACGGACTCACCTTTTAAAATTGCCTAACCACCATAAGAGTGAGCCCGGAGATCAAAGACATAAAGCGATTCTACTGGACTACGAGTATTCCACCTAAAGATTTTTCAGCTCACGTGGCTAGTAAATTCTCAAGTGTATAGAAAAGCACTCCTTGGTCGTGCATCACTCAATAGTGTTAGCACAGACGGATAAGCCTGCAAGGTACAACCACACAAAAAACGCCCCAAGCAGCGTACTAAAATGCTTACAGAGGATGTCTCTCACCGAGGAAGCTCTACTGATAATATAGAACAATTTACGTGGGCGTCAAGTGATTTGCGGTATACGGGCGCAGACCTCAAGCTTTCCACCAACTTAGCTCGCATTTTGAAAACGGGGAACAGCGATAGAATCAGCAAACTTCGGGTTTTAACTCCCGATATGAGCGGCGAGACAGCTGTTACCTATGGAGATGCAGATGAGGAATACGAGGGTCTAAGCGGAGAAATTATCACAGAGGTGAGTACAAGGGAAGATCCCCATGAGAAGAAGGAAGACGCTAGCAGAAGAGATACCCAAAATGAACGGCCTACCATCTTGGAGAGTGGAAGGCGAAATACCGTACCATCATTACCGCATGAACCCCTCCCCAAACCTACGCGACACTCTACTTTCCCGGCATCTCTTGAGCATGTACAGAGTGGTGATGAAAATACGGTCAGTGAAGAGCTGCGCCGGATGAGGTCCTCAATTGTGGCAAAGCGTGAGAACAAGAGGAAGAAACGAGCTTTTTTAGAGGATGAGCGAGTTCTCGTGGGTAACAAAGTAAGCGAGGGCCACTCCAACTATGTTGTGGCTTACAATATGCTCACCGGAATCCGTGTTGCTGTTTCTAGATGTTCTGGTATAATGGAGCCGCTAACAGAAGCAGATTTTGGGTTGACTAAAAAACTCGCTTTCGATGTCACGGGCTCAGAGTTGACCCCATCTTCGCGGTATGATTTCAAGTTCAAAGATTATGCTCCTAATGTTTTCCGGGAGCTAAGGAAAACTTTCGGCCTCGATCCGGCTGACTATTTGATGTCTTTGACATCCAAGTATATTTTGTCAGAGCTCGGATCGCCTGGGAAAAGTGGTTCCTTTTTTTACTTTTCCCGCGACTACAGGTTTATTATCAAGACCATTCATCATTCTGAACATAGACTTCTACGTCGGGTTCTAAAGGACTACTACTCATATGTGAAAGACAACCCGGATACTTTAATATCTCAATTTTATGGGTTACATAGGGTCAAGATGCCCTGGAATAAGGTGAAAGGTTTGCATAAGGTGCATTTTATTGTCATGAACAATCTATTTCCTCCGCATCGCGATATACATGCCCAATTTGATTTGAAGGGGTCGCTAATGGGCCGTTACACTGAGGCGGAAAAGGCCAAAGATGAGAAGAAGCAAGTAATAGTACTGAAGGACCAAAACTGGCTGGTGGGTGATTACAAAATCAAACTTGGACCTGCAAAGAGAGTCCCGTTCCTTACTCAGCTTGAGAAGGATGTGAACCTGCTGCAGCGCCTCAACATAATGGACTACTCGCTCTTGGTGGGGTTTCATTATATGCGGGAGGGAAATCTGGATAACCCTGTAAGGCGGCGGCAGCCAGTAGTTCAGTCAAACGCTCAAGAGGAGCTGACCAAGACTCGACAATACGTTGATATGCCAACTCACGCCGTAAGAGGCCGCTTCTATCACGATGACTGCGGGTTGAGGGGCTCTGATGAAAACGACAATGATATCGCAGAGTTTTATTATATGGGTGTGATTGACTGCTTGACACCTTATACAAATGTGAAACGACTAGAGACGGCATGGAGAAGCATCAGACACAAGCGAAGTACTGTGAGTGCCGTACCCCCATCTGAGTATGGTGACAGGTTTTTGAGTTTTGTGAGAAAAGCTGTTACAGGTTCAGGTGAGGACTATACCGACGAAGACTATCGCAATTGCAAAAAGCAGATATGACGAGGTAGAAAATATTATTTTATTATCTATATGCGAGCAGTCTGGCAAGATGAATGCGACTGATAGAAGGGCTTGATAGGTGAGGCGGCTTTACCGACTTAGCGTCTAACCGACCCCAATTATTTCTTCTCCTGTACATCCAAACACCGTGCAGATGCTAAGAGATGAAAATTGGAATCTCTCCGGAGTTGACAACAACGTCTCCGTCAGCTTGAATTTAGACAAGCTTGATCTACATAGTGCTGTTGAGTTTGTTCGGTCGCCAAATGCAGGAGCGCTGATTGTTTTCGCTGGTACTACGAGAGATACATTTCATGATAAAGATGTTACAGAGTTGTCTTACGAAGCTCATAATAAACTCGCCCTGAAAAGTCTGCTCAAAATTGCGGAGACAGCCTTAGATCAGTTCAAAAACGCCGAAAACAACCAGCTAATCCATAAAATATACATCGTTCATCGGCTGGGCGTGGTTCCAGTGGGGGAAGAAAGTGTCATCATCACTCTCAGTAGCACGCACCGGCAAGAAGGGTGGAACGCTGCGATGTTTATTCTAGAGGAAATAAAGAAGAAGGTGGAGATCTGGAAAAATGAAATCTACAGTGATGGCACGTCATCGTGGAAGGAAAACGGTAACTGGGATGTTGATGGGAATTGAAATTATTTACAGAAACGCTGCTTTTGAACGGGCAATTTGGTCAATTTTCCTCTTTTCGTAGTTCCATCTTCTTATCAGAGTTGCCTTTTTGTCACTCTCATCGGTCATGCCCACGTTTTCAGAGGCTACTGGCTTGAGGTATCTTCTTCTCAGTCTAACCTGCTCTGACAGCGTGAATACCTGTGACTCGATGAGGGTGCTGATTTTAGCTCTGGAGGTGCATGTTTCGAGCTCACTGAGAATTTGTTGTTTCATGGCAGATGCCTTCTCTGGAGATAACACAGAGCACAACCTAAACTTGGCATCAAACGAAATTTTCTCATCCAACAGCGCAGCTATCCGTTCGTACTGCTCCCTTTTAGCTTGCTCCTGTATCGGGTCCAATTCACCACGCTTCACTTGAAGTTTGAGATCATATATGTAGCTGTAGGAAGCATAGAACTGAGCATCTCCTAAAGTCTTCCCTCCTCTGAGATATCCGTCCACCTTCAGAAGACGGTCAGCAGCGACATCGACATCGTCGTTTTGCATCTCCTCAACAAACGCAGGAATCTTTTGCAAGAAGGCATTCTTTTTCTCTGATCTGGCGAGTTCTCTTTGCTGTAACTGAGATTCGATATCGCCGAGTGCCTGATGCTCTTTTCTGCTCAATCTGTTTTCCTCTCTATCTCTCAACACGCTGTTCTTGAGCTCCACTCCACCAAAACGTCTCAGTCTAGGCATCCAGTGACTAGAAGGAAGTCTCAAGCCCTTCTTCAATGCCACACCAATGAACCTCCGCTTAGGGTGGAAGGGATCAAGGTAGTACCTCACATAACCGGGTTCAAGGGCAAATATGGTGTGATCCTTCCCTATGCCTGCATTTTCTCCTGGGTAGAATTTGGTACCTCTTTGCCTCATGAGAATTTGTCCAGTTTTCACCAGTTCACCATCCTGTTTTTTGGGTCCAAGCCTCCTACCCGCAGAATCCTTCATGTGTGTTCTAGAACCAGCCGCTCTTTTTGTGGCTGTACGAACTTGCGTGAAGTTAGCTCCTCTCGGTCTCACACTTTTCATGGCTCCGTATAGAGAAGCCATCGCGTCCCCGGCAAATCGCCAGCAGCTACTCATTCTCGTGGAAAAATTTTGTGGTGTAGGGATATCGTGTTTTGTCAAGAGAATGAGCGAAGAAGGTTCATGGGACGTTGTGGTTTCATCACTTCAAGACGTATGTAACGCGAATGAGTCTCAGCCACTGGATCAGACATTCAGTACGGCTCACGGTGATGATGAGGGTGAGATCATCGATCTGAAAAACAGTGTACTGGCACACAAAGATAACCTCGAGACCGCCAAGCGGCTTCTTGATACCGCTCTCACCAACGTAATAAGTATAAGTAATGCTACTTACAGCAATGCCGATAAAAAGGGCAAGATAGATGCACGTTTGAAGCGTGGCAGAAGGTTTGTGCTTTTTTTTTTACTTCATCATCGACTAATCGCTTTCTTCTAGCTACCATGAAAGTCTCTATAACCCTTCGGAACCTGTAATGGTGGGCAGCGAAGTTGCTTTCAAGCTGAAGCAGAGAGGAGCGGAAGCCGAATGGATTCAGTGTGAAGTGACAAAGGTTTTGGCAGACGGAACCAAGTAAGTTGAGTACCTCGAAATTTTTCCTTACTGACTGCCAGATTCGAAGTAAGAGACACAGAGCCAGATGAAAACAACAACCCTGGTCAATCTTACAAGGCCACATGGAAGGAGCTCCTTCTGATCGCACCAGAGGACAGCTTAGAGAAGCTGAAAAACTATCCTGACGGCACCAGAGTTTTAGCGCGGTATCCCGAGACAACAACGTTTTACAGCGCAGAAGTTGTTGGATATACGGTAAGTTTGCGATGTTTCCATAAAGACTAACGAGTAGCGGAATGGGGTATGTCGGTTGCGCTTTGAAGGAGAAGATGAAATTGGGAAAGAGACTGAGGTGATCAGAAGGCTTGTCTTACCTTATGCTAAGTAGGTTTGGTGATTAGGCATGGCTCTTGGAATCACTAGCATATTATGGGCTGAAATGTTCAAAAGGGCCAATCAATCAGTGCATTCGAGGGATTCAGCGATTGTCAGTGCGAGAAAGTCGAGAATACGGACGTTCTTTTTGCCAGATCTTCGAAGTGTTCTTTATTATATGTGTGAAGCGATCGTTGAAACTGTCTTTGTAGATCGACAACATATGGCTTTGATAAACATTGTGAAATTTGATCAGAAAGTTTTTTTTGTAGAGTCTTCGTAGATCTAACTTTTCAGTAAGATGGTTCAATTCCTTCCTAGGGTTAGACTTAAAGGGAGAAGTTTGGTAGTGGGGTTCTCGCAACATCAGATGATCAGCCAATTTTGTATGTGAATAGGCTTTTTCACCACCCTTGAGTGAAAAACCGTGAGCTTGTACCGTGTCAACTTTCGGCGAGAGATATCTCGGTTCCAGGGTGAGAAAGGTCGAATCAGTTTCAGCTTGACAGTTATGTGTATTCTTCTGCTCGAGCTTTGCAGTTTTCATATTGTTTAGTCCTTTCAGCAAGTCACTTTGCCATACTCTTACTGCGAATTCCTTCCTGGGTACCTATGGCTCCACAAGCATCATAGTGAATAGATAAGAAGGATTGAATGACGACACGATTTTCGAGATACGGCGTATTTGCATGCACATAAATCACCCAAGCAAGCATATGCAGTCCAGCTTGACTACCCTTTGATCCAGACTGTTGTCTGAATACTTATGTACGAAAACACTCCGAATGCTTTATATAACCATCATACAAACTCGGTCACCGATAGTTATCATAAAATCGACCGAGACGACAAATTAGCTACTAACACTGCAGTGACGATTCATTGTGAATTAGATATATTACATATCCTCAATGACAGATGATAACATCGGCATTTCTCGCCGGACCAGGTATGGTCTGCAGCTCTCATGGATCTTCCATGGTGCAAAAGAATGAAACATCTGATCCGTCTTTCTACCCATCCAGTGTGTCATTTGCTTGATTCCGATAGGTCAGTCTGAGCCTCTCAACTGAAACTTTTGAAAAATGCAGCAAATCCATCGAAAATTGCATCTGATAACCATCTTTTGCCGCTCAAACCAGTAATACAGCTTCTCGCTCACCAAGCCACATCCATTTCAAATTTTTCGGAACAATTTCCCCGCTGGTACAACGCACAAAACAACATACGCATTATCAACCTCTATCATATCAGTTCTACAAATCTATTCATCGTCGCCCCACAAAACAAATGGAGAAAAGCCCTGGTTGACAAATCTGGGAGTGATTCACAGTAGAATTGCGTGCCTCGACTCCGACAAGGTTTTCTTGTAAAGCATTTTCAATCTACAGAGCACATCTCAGTATAGGATTTTTTCTACACCGGTGAACCTTCGTTGCCCGCCTCGAGTGCTCAAGTTTTACCTTCAGCATCACAAGGCCCTTTGAACGTAAGTGAAAGCAGCCGGAATGTCAAGCGTGGCAGTACATAGCTCATCGTCTGTGCCAATCAGAATTTGGTGCAAATGCACTAAAGAGGACGCAACAGCTAGTTTAACAAAAGAAACTCGAATGAGGGCTTATTAAGACAACATCAAAATTTCAACAGAACTGTTCATGTTGTGAATTTTGTGAAATTTTATAACTTGAATTACTGTTTGAGTGCTGAGAACCTGTAGAAGGGCTGTGGATTCTGAAAATGAGCCTTTTGATAGTGTTGATGAGGTCACTCGGTTTTCATAAGCCTATACGTTTTCTACATGAGATGAGCAGAAGGATACGGAGAGGCTGCGGTTCTACATTCAGGTTGGCTGGAGCAGTTTGACTCCACAATGAAAGACTGGGTGGGTAGTGCACCGTTTGCGTGTGGGAACCAATTTTCGACTTGAATTTTCACGACACCAACATGAGTGACGAGATGGATATCGACGACTATTCTAGGGTAAGTCTAATGCAATTGACTGAGTCTCTACTAACAAAAAGGAAAGATCACCCGTCAGAAGAGGATCTGACCGTACTCGGTCTCGTTCTCCTGGAAGGAGAGAATATGGACGCGATCTTAGAGATAGAATCGGTAGAGCTCCTGGAAGCTACAGAGGTGGGGACTCGCTCAAGTCGCGTATTTCTGAGAAATCCGACCGCAGATACGAAACGTCCATCTTTGTTGGTAATTTGCCCTTCACCTGTCAGTGGTATGACCTGAAAGACCACTTCAAAAGCTCTGGAGACGTTGTTCGCGCCGATATCGTCACCAGTCACGGAAAATCAAGAGGAATGGGAACTGTCGAGTTCCGCTCGAGAGAAGATATGTTGAATGCTATTGACCAGTTCCACAACACCACATTTATGGACAGAGATATTTTTGTGAGACAGGACCAACCTCCTCCCGATTATGCCAGAGACAGAGGAGAGAGGAGATCCGAGAGGTCAGAAAGACCGGAACGTCGTGAGAGGTCTGACAGATATGACAGAGGCGACAGGTTTGACAGAGGTGACAGGTTCGAAAGAGGTGATAGGTTTGAAAGAGGTGATAGGTTCGAAAGAGGTGATAGGTTTGACAGAGGTGACAGGTTTGAAAGAGGCGATCGGTACGAAAGACCAGACCGTAGTGAAAGACCACCAAGGCGCGACCAAGAACCTCCTGCCGATGGGACTGAAGTATTTGTAGGAAATCTGCCCTTCAGCACCAGCTGGCAAAATCTCAAAGACCTCATGAGGGAATACGGCACTGTTGTTCGTGCTGACGTAAAACTGGATTTCCGGGGAAGATCAAAAGGTTTTGGAACGGTTGTTTTCGAAACAAAGGAGGATGCTGAGAATGCCATCGAAAAGGGTAATGGCTTAGAGCTCGATGGCAGAAGAATTGAGCTCAGAGAGGGACTGGGCCCAAGCAGAAGACCTGAAACTGCTCAGCCTGCAAATCTCAACTCTGACTTTACAGAGGGCGTCACAGGCAACGGTAATCCTTCTGACACATTGTTCGCAGACAACATGCCGTGGTCTACCGCGAATGATGATCTAACTGACCTCTTCGGCTCGATTGGAGAAGTTGACAGAGCCGAGATCCAATACAACTCGGTAGGCAAGCCAAGTGGTGCTGCAGTGATTCGTTTCAAAGACGAGGCTTCCGCAGCTGATGTTATCGAGAAGCTGGATAACTACGAGTACGGTGGCCGCAACCTGCAGCTCACCTACGCCACTTTCCCCTGAAAATTTAGATAGCGATTAATGTATATTGGATTTTACTTTGTGTATATTTTGTCTTACCATCCTCCCAGTACAAACTAGATCGAGGCTTAGTAATCGGGTGACCGCTACTAGTAGGAAAATTGGAGAGTGTTTTCGCTCGTTCACCGCTTCAGGTCACATGATGCCATGCTAAGGTGGTGGATCTATTTACTTCTCAAGAGTCAGACATGCCGAGAACAGATTATTCCTGCTGATTTTTCCAGAAAGGGGAACTCAGAAGTCACTTTCCCAAGATAGTAAATATCTCATGCGTATTATGTTGATGAAAACTTCAAAGGCTCGAAAATTAATTACATTATAGGATCTTACTGGTCGGCTCAGAAGTCGAAATCAAATAGGCTCGAAAGTTGGTTTATGCACAGTCTGGGTCAGAGCTCCAGCAGGCTTGCTCTCAAAAAATTCTCGAAAGCGATATTATACGATAGACCGTCAGTCCGCAAAACTGGCGTTGTTAAAATCATCAAACCTTCTAGAGAATTTTGGCCTCTTGTGCTCTGTCAGCCAGTTTGTCCTGACCGCGTCGTATGGGTGGTGGTTTGAAATTCAGGCGAACCTTTCAACTGTTGAGGCCACTGCATTTGAGCTGGCAATGTTAAGTTATTAGCGAGAAAAAAACTGCTGAATATTATTCCAAATGCGGTCAGAAGAGGATATGCTAGGTTTCATGTAACTTCGCGCGACCATGAATTCACTCGTACTCGTTCATGCTTCCCGGGATAGAATTACCGCTCCTGATCAAACTGCTTATATACCTCGCCGAACTCTCTTTGAGCTTCCTCTGATAGTATAAATCAAAGAGCCTCTCGTTTCCGCTGTCAATCTGCATTACTGACTGATCGATGTCAGAATTCTCTCTCAGAATGATGTCCCCGTTCAAAACATTGCCCAAGTAATCAAAGGAATCATCGTTGACAAGGGCAGGAGCAGCATCGAGAGCTTGCACAGTGGGCGAAGGTGAATAATAGCTCAAGTCTGATAAATATGTTTTGTCTTCACAGGTTGATGGCAGGACGGTGGAAACGGGTTGAACTGGATTGGAAAGTGATGGCTGCTGCTCAATGATCGGCCTGTCGTCTGATGGCTTGGATTTTTTCACTTCCAAGGTAACAGGGTTTCTTTCCCTTTCATTTCGAAATGAAGTCTGCCTTTTCGCTGTGGTTTCGATGTTTTTCCGCCCAGGCTCATTTTCTATCAAGTACCAGTTTTCCTCGTTCTCAGCATACGCAGGATCGCACTCCAATGTGAGGTTATCCAGTTCCCCCTCTGATCCGGGTATTCCCTCTTCTTGAGGAAAATGAAAGTGTTTGTTCAACTTACATGAAGAGTTCGGCGTGATCGTAGACAGACAGGATTCTAAGTCCTTTCCCTTGGTCTCGGTTACTTCTTGCTTTAGCTGTCCTGCAGGCGGCAAGGTCCTTTGCGATTTGTGCAAAACTTTCTCTTCGTGTTCGGTATCTGCAGGGGGGTAGTATTTCCTTGCTTTTTTCTTCTCCTTGAACTTTTTCAAAATGCTGCTTAAGCTCCAGGGAGTCTCGCTCCGCTCCACAGGGAGTGGTACTATTGATAACTGTTGTTTTGAGTTGTCCTTTTTCACCTTGTGTCTCCCCTGTGAAGTCCCAACTGCAGCATTTAATGCCCTAAGGATACACTGATTCCCAGCGACCATGCCATTGGTGGCTCTGGTTACAACACCAGAGTCCATTCTCGCCAGCGAATTACCTAGTGCCTCCGAAAGTTTATCATCTGAGATTTCAAGGTCGCAGGTAGAACCCAAAACATTCCTGAGATGAAGACGGTAGACCACTGGCTCGTCAGTCATTAAAATAGAAACGCCAACGGTGTAGCCATAGACCTCAAGGGTATGTTGATCGAAATCTCGGTTTAAGAAAACACAGAAACGGCTGGTGGAAGCTTTTTGGCTCAAGGTTGCGGAATCTAGGGCTACCCAGTAGGTCGTATCCGATTTAAGAACTTGGAGAGGACATGCTTTATGGAGAATTTTTGCCTTGCTCAGCTGATCAATTTTTTCCTTCACATCTGTTGTTTCGAGAAGCAAAGCATCATCACCGCATTGAACGAGAAGCATTTTCCCCTGAATTCTCATCGAAGCTTTAGTTACGTCCATCCAGCAGACTGTCTCCATCTCGGGCAAGATTTCTGGCAAACTAACTTCGTTGATAAGAGAGTGCATGAGAATATCAGGCAAACAAGGGGTATGCAATGGAGGCTGACTTTGCTTTGAGTCACCGACAACTCGAGTTAGTACAACAACATCACTGAAAATTATAACAATAACTTCACAGCCAAGCGCTACATCTTTTGCTGAAAACACAGAGACAACCCTTCGGTTTCTCCAGTTGTATTGCAAAGACGCAGGCCAGTTTTGTGCTAATTCGGTGAGAATCTTCCCCGTTGGAGTGAAAATGCGATTATGATAGGGTCGAAGTTTATCTTTGCCAAATGAGTTGATAGTGGTCAATGCCGAATTATAGCATGTTTCCACTATCTGTTTCTCATCGGTAGTCCATTCTTTGGTAGTGACGAGCCGGCTTAGTACAAGCTTCAACCGTGAAAGATGTAAAGATGATCCGTTCATTATGACGTCAATGCTGCGAGTAGAGTGGCCACCAGGGACATCCTCTACTGTCTCCATCAACCCAGAGAGCTTTTCAGAAAAGCCTTTTGTTGCTGCCTCATGTCTCATACAAGCTTTGTAGAAGTATGGAATCATGGCACCGCACGACTTGACAACTTCCAGACTTCCGAAATCTCTCGAGGTTTTCAAAGAATCGAGAAAGATACAATTTATTCGGGTGACTTCGTCGATGGTTGGAGGGAAAACCGAATTGAAGGCGCTCGTACTGCATTGAATTTCTTTGTTTTGTACTTTCACACGAAGAGGGATGACGAAACTTTGAAGAAAGTTGACCAACATGGAGGTAAAACTCGTTTGCAACGAAACAAGCTCATCGCATATCGCACTCACCTCAGCTGTGTCCTTCACAGCAATACCTGTCGATGGAGGTTTATAAACGATTTCTGTTGCCTCGGGTGAGTACTCTCCTAAAGGGTCAAATAGACGATCGAGCTTCTGTCCCAGCCTAGAAAGAATAGCGGTACTCTCAGGATTATTTTCATATACCACGTCAACGATGTCAGGTAGATGCAAAGACTCATCTAGTATCCCCAAACTAAAAAGCAGATTCCCCATTTCCTCGGGGGTTTTTGTCTTGACGAGCTTCATTTTGCTTGCAAGTTCACCGGCATTGGTCTCATCCCATGAACCTTTATGTTCATAACGGGCGAAAGCTTCTAGAAGCGTCACTGCTAGACATCTTCTTATATTAGATTTGCGATGACTTCGCTTCAGATTTTCGATAGCTCCATGGAATCGAGATTTCGAATCTGTCGCCAGTCGGGTATGATTAGACATTCCATGTTGTGAGAAGCAGACAGATCCATTGAAATCCTCGTGAGGACGCCTGTAGATCATAATAAAGACCTGCCCGAAGAACTCATCATCGATTCCGCTGAAATAGACAGCCTGAGGTGATAGCGTGTGCCAGTCCATTCAGAGACGCGAAATGTAAACATTGCATATATATATAGAGAAAGTGACATCTCCCAAAAACTTTCTCCCATGTAAAACAATTGAATGTGGAGAGCTGAACTGATTATTTTTCAGTTTCAAGTTTAGAGCACTGGGCGTCAAGACAGATTTATAGGCAGAATGAAGAGCTATTTTTTTTTATTTAAAAGTTTTATTACACATATTGTCTAATTATTGACAGAGCGCTGGTACTTATGTGACAAGGCGTCAATAGAACAAAAGCAGCAGCTGTTAGTTTGAGTAGATGTGACCTAGGAGTTTGTAGTTGTAATGTTGTATATTCGATGGGAATATAAAGCCTAGATAAAGAAGAGAAAAGAAAAGAAAAAAAAAGGAGAAAAGGAAAAAAGGGGAAGAGCCTTATATAGGCCCACGAAAGAGGGGTATGCACCTGCTAATGCACATGACCACAGCATCACGCGTCATCTTCAGACGCGTGGCTTAACGTTCTGTGACCCTTGTGGGATGCGTAGAACGCGAGTGAAGCGTGCCATCCAGACACCGTATCCTATTGATGTCCAGAAATGGGACAATATCACCTATAACACATAAGTATTCGTTGATACCAAGACTTCAAATAAATCAAGCATCGACACAATCCACATCTTAATTATCAGCCGAAATCATTCAAAATTGCATCCAACTCTTGATTTGTTTCAAAAACCCAATTTCTGTTGAGGATTTTCTTGAAATAACCAAAATTTGAAAGTTCATTTGAGAATCGATATGCTCATTAAGCTCAATCGTATCTCTTTGTGGGATTGGATTGTGCAATCGATTTCAAGCAACTTGCCGCAATAACTTCTCTCATACCCCAACCTCTAAATGAAATAATATCTTATAACCCTACTCATATACCGTCAGACGCTCTTCAAAAAGCCTTCAAATGAATGTTTTGTCTATGCAAAGACTTTGAGGCATTCCATTGATACCTCCTTTGATGACTTTACTATAAAAAGAAAGAGGATAGCCAGAGTTGCCCAAAATAGCCATCATTCTTGAGAAGATCCGGGAATTAGATCTCGCGGAAGGCCAGTAATTAGTTACAGCACAGTTTTACTGAAACAGAGAGAAATGATGATTCAATTGAGAGTGCCATTTTGCCGCATGAGACTTGACTTTTCAGCCACTTTGAATCATTTCAACGCCAAATCACATTGTCGACCGAAGAGTATGGTTCGTGTAAGAAACATAAGTTCATTACATATTATGATATTCCATTGGATGTTATGGTGCTCACACAGAGGATTGTATCGCCAAGCACATAGGTCAACTACATCGAGCAAGACTGACGGCAGGAGGAACTATCTTCAGCGCCACACAGAATCTAGATGACTAAAATTCAAAGTTGTGGTCCTTCCTTTACTTGAAACCCAATCTGGGGGTCCTGAATGTGTCTTTCAGTAAGGTTTCATCGACGCAATACCAAGCCTCTATGGAATATTCGAGTCATTATTAGTTCTAGTTTACCCCCAGGATAACACGATCTTCGAATATACCCCTCTATTATAAAGAAATTATTAATCGAAAAAAGTTAATATAATTGCTACATGGCCCTTCCAAAATACATATTAGGACTTATTTTATCATTGGTCCGAAAAATATCGCCCAAAATAAGTAGAAAGTCGCAAACTGCCCTCATAATTTGCAGAATTCTTCAACATTGAAGGTGCCTGAGGAGCCCCTACTATTATGTAGTTTCAGGAATTACCCAGGCTGTTTTGATACTCAAATCATTTAGTCAGTGCTTCTCCATCAATCCGTATGTTCTTTGCTTTTCTTGAAGAACGCTACATCCGACATTTAAGCGGACAGAGTTAAAGCTTGAAATGAGCGCTCGATCCATGCTATCCGATGCCCGTCATCTTCGCCGTCCGCTGTCAAATGGCTTTAGATCATCCAGTGCCGTCGGTAACTTTTCGGAACGTGTTTTCACCTACGCCAATAGTCGATATGCGTTTAGAAACATTATATTGCTATTAAATGTACCATAAACTCTTGTACTCGAATAGAAAAACCAGAATGGGAAATACCAATTGGGAAATATTCACTGGCAGCTGGACTGCGCTCGCATATAAGTTTACATTCCGACTTTTCTGACAGCCGTCGAATTTTCATGAGTCTCGGCCGAGTCCGATATGATCATCCATTAGACTTCATTACCGGGAATCAATCATAATCGTTGGTCAATTACATACCTTTTGACGTGTGTGAAAGCTTAATCAACTGCGATGCTCAGTTCGGACCTGTTTTGACTCCTGGAAAGATGGTTTCTTTTTCAACACTCGCAGTTATAGTGCCTCACGATGACCCCTTGTGGTAGGCATTCATTGAGGTCAGACAAACACAGAAACAGGGACTAGCATTGGTCGCTCCTAGTAGGGTCGAGAAAAACTTGTGCTTCACACGACCACTATGAAGGTCTCCACTCACATTGAACCATCTAAAGATTACAGGGTGATTCAGCTACTCCCTGAAATAAGGGAAGCTCTAAAAGATGCGAATCAGGAAATATATATTAAGGCATCGGGCCCTCAGTCTCAGCTTGTGCTTTGCACAAATACCAGAACTTTCCGTCTACGGCAAAAGAACCACTCCAACACGGTTCTGGTTATGAAGGGAAAGACTGACGCTTTGATGGGGTTCACTTCACTTCACTCAGAACTCGAGCCAACTCCTGTCCGGGGAAACATTGATACTAGCGGTGTTCCAGTATTCAAAAACGCACACACCTTTACGCCAGGAAAAAGTGCACCCTCGATAAACGACGTTCTCATGCAATCTCCTATCTCTCCGTTGGAGTTTAAGAAACAATGGGGCGAAATGTCGGGTTGCGAAATTGCAGGAGAGGCTGTTCTATTGCATCGTGAGACAATCACTAGGATTCTCGACCTGATCTTATCCACGGTCATAGCTGAGGGAGAGAGCTTTGAGAATCTCATTGTTGGCGAGGTTTATAAAAACATTAAAAGCGTTGATGAGACGATCACTTTTGAAATGGTTGAGACGGTGATCTTCAAGTTCTCTGACCCACTGATAGAGCCGTTTCACATCGACAGTCTAAAAGTTTCAAAGTGGTACGGCATTCATGCATTAAGCACTTTTGCAAAGAATCCTTTGTCATCAGACGAATTCATGATTAGATGGAAATCTGTAATCCCTGGGTTTTTCGATTGTTCCATCGAATTAAGCCTTCTACTGGGGTTCTTTTACAGGCCGCTGAATGGTAAAGTGCAGTATTTACAGAAAGGAAACCTTCCGTCCAATCCAAGAGAAAGATTCGATCAGCTGTTTCAGTTACAGTCCACGTGGGAGCTTGAAGAAATTGAGCCATTCATTAGCGATCTAAATACCAAGAACCTGAAACTGGAGAGCTTTATTATGAAGTATGCGAAAAGGAGAAAAGCAGCAAAAAAAGTGCTAGTCTCTGCTCGTTAACACAACGAGGCTTTCAACATGCTTGGTTTGTGGGAAAAAGTCTAACCCTATAATCTCCTCTATATTGTAACGTTCAGTGATGTCAAAAAAGCTTCGTATATCTCGAGCCTGAGAGAAAACGTTGCAGGAAAGGTATATGATCTTTTGGGGGCCAAAGTCGCTCAGCTGACGCAAAAATTTCGCGTTTGAGCCTGCTCTGGAAGGATCCATGATAACAACAGTCTCACGGGGGTTTACATTCTTCAAATTGCCGAATATACCCTCAGCCGTTCCTGTCATGTAAGTGGCGTTTGTGACATTGTTAAGCGCAGCATTCCTTTTTGCGAATTCTATTGATTTCGACGATATTTCAATCCCGTAAATTTGCTCTACGCAATCAGCAAGACCTATCCCGAAAAAACCAGAACCACAATAGGTGTCGATCAAGTTTTTCGGTGATCCCAAATGTTTTCTCACTAGTTGAAGAGTGGATGGTAGTATTGACCTGTTGACTTGGAAAAATGTATGAGCAGGAAACTGAAAGAGTTTGCCTTCTACCAATTCTCTTATTTCTTCCTTGTGGTTTGTCGCATAACCCCATGCACCGCCCTCTTGCAGACTTTCTCTTACTAGAAGGGACTGCCCAGATTCGAAAAGATGTATGTTGCTTTCTATTCTCTCACGCTCTTCCCTCAGTCCACAGTTGACCAGAGAAGTCGAAATTGGACAATGTTCAACGTCCACTACAGAGCGAAAGCAGTCGTTGGATCCAACGCTGACAGAATCGGGGCTCGATCCTTTTGGTTTCTGAAAATGAGGTGTGATCTTCGTTCTGTAGTGAAACTTATTAGGTGAAGCGATGGTCGGGGATATTTGGAACTCTTGAGAGGGAAAGAACATATCATACGCTTGCTTAACAACTTTCTGCTTCCACAGAAGCTGATTCTGGTAGTCAGTCATTTGAAATTGACAACCAGAGCACTTGCCAAAGTGAGCGCACTTGACGAGAGAGTCGTCTCTATCCAGCGAAGGTTCTACAATATTTACAAGCTTTGCCTCACAATATAGTTCATAGTGTCTCTTGAGCTCCAAGTCAACCGTGTCCCCCTTCAATGTATAAGGTACAACTACTAATTTCAAGGCACCTTGATGTTCTACCACAGCGAGCCCCTCCCCGTTTGCAGACTGATGCGTTATAAGAACGTTCTTTACCTGGCTAGCCGAGCCATTCCAGTTTGCCTGGATGGTGTCAAGATCATTCGACGTTTGGTGCTCTTCAAGCCCATACGAAGGAATAACTTTATTGATTATCTCATGTTTTAGGATACCGTGAGCGTTTGTCAAATCGGACTTCTTATTTCGTATGTCTAATTCTTTCCGAAACGACTTGTTGATGCGACGTGATAGAGTGTAAAATCTTTTCATGTATGAAAAAAAAAAAACGAAAAAAAAAAAAAATAAAAGGTGAATGTTGGTAAACGAGTAGAGTCATATATGAATAGTGTTCTTATACAACTGAACTAGTTCACCGGTTTATCTCCCAGTTTAGAGAGGCCGTTTATGGTGTTTTCTTCATAACCGATCAATGTACCTGGTGAAAGTTGTAAAGAAAAACCCAGGACAAATCGCGAAATTTATAGTCCTAGCACACCCTGTAAAAATGGGAAACATCCCACTTTAGCGTGTAGAAAAACCCGCGACGCGTCTTTTTCATTCATTCGTCCGGCGAACCTGATTCTTCGTCCTCATCGCGTTTCTTAGCCTTATCCATTTGAGTCATTCCATCGTAAAACTTGGACCATACGACAGATACGCTGTCGAACTCCTTACCGACAGCCACGCATCCTTCCATAGATCTATTAAGCGAGTTGAGATTGTTGAGCACTTTCTCCATTGAGGTGGATATATCGCTTATCAAGAGATCGCGCTGTTTCTCGAAATAAGACAGATTTGAAGTGTCATTGCTTGGCGGCATCTTTGCTGACAGAACGTATATTGGTGTGTAAATGATCGACCTTTACGCGACGAGAAAGACCAACTCTAGAATACTTTCTCTGACAAACAGTTGGGTGGTGTATGGATGAGCGCTTTTTAGATGATGATTGTTTCTCTTCTCCCGAAAGATTAGCAGGTGCTGTTGCAGCTGGCTGAATCATTTCTATTCGAGGTAACTGGGATGTTCGCGGAGTACTGATTTGGGAGGTTAGTGGTGTACAGCCTTGTGTAGCTGGTGGGGTTGTAGTCTGCGTAAGACACGGTACACATGTAGGAACAGACTCCAGTGTTAGGATTGATATCTCCTCCTCAGAATCTTCCACTTCCTTGTCAGTCTCTGAATCGCTAAGCACAATGATTTCTACATCTGTGCGCGTATTCCCCATGGTAGTGTGCAACTCAATCAAGTTCTTTTACCCAAATTCGGCCATCACCAAATTGAACAAGGAGTAAAAGATCCACAGACTACTCCACGAAGCCCGCCATAAAACCAAATCAAGTAAGGTCTCATCTTAGCAGGTCTGACCCCTCATCTTCAAGCTGTTTACTTCAGTTAGAAGGTATGGTATCCTCACACCATCCAGTTTAACCCCAAAATTCTCCGGTCGCAATAAAAATCCGTTATCGAAGCTAAATTTCGAAAGGGCTAATTTACCGTAAGTGAAGCACCTTGAGCAGCGTGTTGTCATCTTTTCCCAGAATGCAGTTAGAATGTCGCATAAATAGCGAGCATTCTAGGTTTTTCAATAGGAATCCATGATATTCAGCAATCGCCAAACTGTCATATTCCAGCACGGAAAAGATGAGTTGCTTTCAAGGCGCCAAACTTTCGGAGCCCCAAATCATGCCTGACCGATGCTCCTCATGTCTTTTTTTAGTGTTTCTTTTTCTCTATAGAATAAAGTCCACTCAGTTTGACTGCTGTTTTCGAAAGGAGACTGGATAGTTTTATGGTGCGTGGTGATCCTTATGGATATTTTGTATGTGGCTTGGTCGTGGGGCTTTCCTAATAGAGAGGAATGATCAATGCGTTTCGGCGTATGTCCTTCCTTGCCAGGTCCTGATATCCCAAGGATATGTGAGTCTCTGAAACTGTTCAGTGGTTTTGGTCCTTCAAAAGATGAGTACGACTAGTTAATTTCTTACTAACATTGCTTGGGGAAAGGATAGACTGCTAAGAATATACATTGAGTTCGAGATGAACGAATTGCTGAATTCCAGTAGGCTGAGTCTGTACTCCTCAAATCTAGTCAGGTGTGTTTTATGAAATAAATGCTTTGCGAGGCTTCGATTTCGATAACTGCGGGAAAGCAGGCATTGAACATTTTTTTCTTTTTTTTTTCATCTCGTCATTGAGGAACATTTACACTTATTCCCAGCTGTGTATTGAAAACACTCCTGAAGATGTCTGCTCACTTCTGTCAGCCTGGTGTCGCTAAAGTCTCACTGGACTCCGAGGTTATGTGCGCTCTATTCGGAAAGGAAAAGGATAAGCCAATCACACAAACTGAGTTAGAGTTCTTTGTTCGATTTCTGTTCGGCGTTGCTTTAATTTAGCGAAAGGAGCTACGCGTACTGCAACCTACATTAGTGAGATCACTCAGCTCCAAGTATCACCCTCAGGGCAATTGCTGACAGGAACTTGAATGCCTCAATGTAGAGTTTTTAAGCCGAAACAGAAGCTGATTGGAACAAGTGATCACATTGGGGGACATACTAAGTGACAGTTCCTGTTTGAAGAGAAATATCACCGTTGAAATTACTTGCTAATTGAGGTGTATTTGAAGCAGATCTATAAGATTTGTCATTTTGAGAATCACACAAATAACGAGGGTATTTGGCGAGTTCAAAAAACATCGAGGTGTATGGCCTGAGTAAACTCAATAAAGAGGGCTTTCTGAGAGATTTTCAAGGGCACTTTAATAATTAACCCGAAAATTTTCTCTCTGAGAATTTCGCAAACATTGAGGCTATATAGGAGATATCTTTGTATGCTTGGGTGTATATGAAATACAGGTTTTGGTGTTTTTTTAGTCGGAGATAACAAGCTGGCAGGCATTGTCCCGATCAGTATAGTCCATGAGGATTGTGAAGAGAGGGTTTAAAAATTGTTCTTCATAGTAAAAGCATGAGACAATACTTCAGAGCTCTCAGAGTCCTTGCTCCATTTCTTGCACTGCAAATACAGTGCGATTGCCAGGGGTACCGTAAAAATGCAGCAAAGTGGGGGCAGGGCTGCAACTCCGTGTTCTCTTTAACCGATTTTGCTTAAATCACAGAGAGCACAACTCAAGACATGCTGAGCCTCGACAATGAAGAGAAGATTCTTTGATGATGTATTCTCTACTGGCCACACTACTTCTAGCCATTTCTTAGGCCCTTTTTGTATCTATTTCACACACAATCAGCATGTTTCGTACTTAGTCTCTGGACAGACGTGAACTAAATAATTTCATTGATGCTTGTTCAGCAAGTTCAAAAAGTGCTCAAGAAGAAATAATGTGATACTTATCCCAATAGCGGGTTTGCCTATTTTGTTGTAACTTGGCAAAACGCTGAAAGTTTAAAATCTAGATCAATAATCTCAGAGATCGACCAATAGAATTTCTTTAGGGAAAACCCTTCCTCACCGAATGTCTTTTCTCAAGGAGTGGCTCTGCGTGCATATTTCAAAGGTGTAAACAGATCATTCGAGACCTAGGAAGAACAGTACAATGAGCGATGGAATAGAGACCGAGATAACATTATTAATCTATTATGAATGCTTTGATTAGACCCGACGGGAACAACAACGGATCCTTGACAACCACTTTGTCGTATTTGTGCAGTTGATTTCACCCATTCACCCATCTATATGGCCCCACCAGCAGCAAAATGACAATAAACGACGAAGACAATGAAATGAAGCCATACACATAGCCGTCGTTTCTCTTGAGCTGAACAAGCTCCCCCACAAAAGTACTCACGGTGGTGAGTGCACCACAGAAACCCTGTGCAAGAGACGACAGTACTATTTTTGACAAAGATCTAGACTCGACAAGGCCTAGGAGACTAAATATACCCAACAAGACAGAACCAAGTATGTTTGCCGCAAATGTACCTATGAAAAAACGGGAAGAGTAGTGATTTAGCTGAGCCGATAGGATATATCTCAGAATGGCTCCGAAGGGCGCAAAGCAAATACTGAGGGCCCACGGTTTCCAGAAATGGTGGTTCGGCAGCACGCACGCCAGTACGAGCATTGCTACAATGACAGCAAAAGCCACTAGCTCTGTTAATATCTGAACGGCATTCACCATTTTGTATTTGAGTTGCGGAAGATGCGGATCTATCACTTCGATGAAATGCCGACCGGCGTGATAGCCAAAAATGGATACAGATATCTGAGTGATTTCCACCGAGAGACACTCCATGATTCCGTACGCACCATTGGGCAGGGACCCTTTATAGCGAGAGTCAAAGTTGGCCGCCTTCATGAACGCTTCGAGGGTGAGAGAGGAGAATGACGAGAAGGTGCCACAGAAGCCTGTCGTTAAACCTATGTAAAGGGGTATGGATTTTTTGCTGGAAAACGAAGGCAGTTCCTTAGTCAAGAGCGGCTCCCATACGTATGAAGAAAAACTGAGGGCCCCCATAATAAAACAAGCTGCAAAATTAGACCAAAGGACTGACTCCCCATTTGAGTTGATATAGTTGTTGTGGTAGTAGGTGAGCTTATTTAGACCTGTCCTTGCCAGGACTCCTATCGTTGACCAAAATGAGATCTGCAGCAGGAGACGTATCTGGAGAAAGGTGTACATGAACAGAACTGGTGGTGTATGGAAGAATGCGCCATATATATATATATATATTATCGTACTGCATAAAGAGAATGCCCAATCAAGATAACACCACGCAAGACCCAATTATCTGTAAGTAAGAGTCAAATTGTCTTTTCTCTAACCGGAAGTTGCCCCTGAGACTTACCAATACGACAAGTCCTCTCTGGACAGTTCGCAAGTCGAAAAGGATCCCTTTGAGCAGTTCAACAAATGGTTCAAGGAGGCTCAAGAGAATAAGGAAAACCTTCCAGAGTGTGCCACTCTCTCTACAGCGCTGCTGCCGTCTGGACAGGTTTCGTCAAGAATTGTGCTCATGAAGGAATTAGACCACCGTGGGTTTGTCGTCTACTCCAACTGGGAGCACTCTAGAAAGGGCAGAGACATAGCTTCCAACCCCAACGCTGCCCTATGCTTCTTCTGGCCGTCTTTGCAAAGGCAGGTGAGAATATCAGGCCCAACGGAGTTTGTATCGAGAGAAACATCGCAGAGGTACTTTGACACGCGTCCAAAGCAGTCGCGTATCGGGGCGTGGTCCTCCCCACAGTCTACGCCGATTTCTGGAAGAGAAGAATTCGAGAGGGTGTTTCAGCAGAAGGAACGGGAATTTCCTGGAGAAAACGTCCCGTGTCCAGAGTTCTGGGGAGGCCTGAGAATTCTGCCGCTGGAGATCGAGTTCTGGCAGGGAAGACCAGGCAGACTGCATGATAGATTTGTCTTTACAAGAGAGGCTACTTACAAAGATTGGAATGTGACTAGAATTGCTCCATAAATCAGTCGTGTGGTATAATTCAAATAGATTGTGTATATAATCGAGACTCTAAAACTTCTGCACTGCTTCGTAGAAAGTTTGCCCTTGAATTTCGGCAACTTCCAGCTCAAGGGCTGTAGGCGTTCTGGAACCATCTGAGCCGGCAAAGGTTCCAGCACCCCAAGCCGAGCCACCGTGAACCTCGGTCAAGTTGGTGAGCTGAGCAAAGACTGGCTTGTATCCCAGAGGGATATAAATCATACCGTGGTGGGCGAGTGTGGAGAGCGCATTGACGACAGTCATTTCATTACCACCACCAGTTCCAGTGGATACAAATATACCTGCTGGTTTGTGGTAGAGAGCTCCTTTGGCCCAGAGAGAACCAGTAGAGTCGATAAAAGTCTTCCACTGAGCTGGGAAGTTACCGTATCTGGTTGGAATACCAAAGAGGAAAGCATCGTATGTTTCCAAAGTCTCCAGACTGGCAATTGGGTAGCTGGGCTTGGGAGGAGCGTGCATCAGGGTCAAGACTTCATCGGAAAGCGTCTCTTGGATCTGGAAGATGGAAGCCTCTCCTCCCGCCTTCTCGACACCGGCCTTGACGGACTCGGCCATCTTGGCAACGTGGTGGTAGAGTGAGTAGATGATGATTGCAGTTTTTGGAGCCATTATTGTTGTTGTTGTTTTTTTAGTGGAGGCGGGCAGTATATTTATACTCTGCTGCATGTTGTTGCATCTTACATAAACTTACCAAGCATTACGTATTTTGATTTTTCGCGTTGGGTAAGCATTATGTCACGAAAGTGTAGGCACCGAAATGCCAATAGATGGGTCGGATATGATCGGGAGTATCAGTGAGCTGTCTCTTGCTGGCCCGTTTGGCAATTTTCTCCTGTCTTTTGTCTGACAGATTTTAGTCATAATTACGTAATTCGTAAGGCTGCTTACAGTGCCTCATTTATATTTATACCTGCAACGCGCGTCCCTGAATCTCAATGACGAAAGTAGCTGTAAGTAGCACAATGGCGTACCCACTAATATAGATTATCACGTACTCTGTGTACGGTCACATCCTTCCCCTGGCCAGGAAGATGAAGGATGGAGTTGAGTCAAAGGGATTGCAAGCCGATATCTTTCTTCTTCCCGAGACGTTAGATGATTTCGTTTTGAGCAAAATGGCGGCGCCAGAAAAACCAAGCGAAATTCCCACCGCTTCCAACGCGACACTTAAAGAGTACGACGCCTTCTTGTTTGGAATTCCAACAAGGTTTGGCAACGTGCCGGCACAATTCTCCACGTTTTTCGATGCGACGGGTTCCCTCTGGATGGAGGGAGCGCTCTATGGCAAGTGTGCTGGACTATTTGTTTCTACTGGAACCCCTGGAGCCCAAGAGATGACTGCGCGTAACTTTTTGTCAACGCTCGCTCACCACGGAATGATATACGTTCCGCTGGGATGTGCGTCTGCTTTTGCGCAGCTCACCAACCTCAGCGAGCCTCGCGGTGGATCAGCTTGGGGAGCAGGAACCTATGCTGGCGCAACAGGAGAAAGAGCGGCGTCTGAGCTTGAACTGGATGTCGCAAGGATTCAGGGCGAAGAGTTTGCCAAAGTGTTGATTCCCAAGCCTAAAAAGTCTGGTTCCAATGCTGAAGCAGAGAAAGTGGACGTTGCCCAAACCGTAGAGGACCACAAGGCAGCAGAGGCTTTGAAAGAGACCACAGATGAACAGAAGCCATCATCCGCAGGGCAGAAGGAACCAACTTTAGAAGAGTCATCGCAGAAGGAGGAAGACCCAGAAGAGTCCGCCCTCAACGAAAAACCTGGCCTGGAGGAGAAAACCAAAGTACAACCAAAGTCAGAGAAGAGAACGACAAACCCAGCAGACAAGGAGAAGGATAAATCATCAGGCGGTATGTGCGGGTGCAAGTGTATAATAATGTAATGACAACAATTAAAGGCAACCAGGGAAATAGTGCAAATGTATATCTATTACATATGGTTTTCGATCAGCTCCTCTACCGTCTTCTTACCGTCAACCACAAGCTTCATGCCATCTAGGATATCTTCGTAGTCGCCAAACTGTGTGTAAGGAATGCGTTCTCTTTCGCAGTAGCGGATAAGGTCTTTTCCTCGTTTCGCAAACAACATGTCGCACTCTTTGGCAGCACTGAGGTCACTGACCCCGTCGCCGGCATAGAACATGACAGGTCTCTCGCCCTTCGGGTACTTGCTGTATGGAGCAATGGACCTGGCCTTGTCGTGACCGAAACCAGACTCTGGGTGCAGGTAGATAATTTCCCATGAGCGATCCTCGTGGATCTTCACTCCGTTGGATACGATTTGAATGGACTGCGCAGCATCAGCTCCCACCAGCTTGGTGAGAAGAGCCTCGATGATGGGTTCCATGCCGCTCGAGATGACAATAACCGGGATACCCTTAGCTTGGCACCATTCAAAAGTTTTCCTGAAACCTGGGTCCAGCTTGATGTGGTGAAGCAGAAACTCGATGCACTCGCCGAATGGTTTCTTGATGGAGTCAAGCATGAGTCTGAACCCATCCCTGAAGTTGAGCTCTCCGGTCAAAATCTTCTCGTTTACGTCAAGTCTCTGTTCCAGACCGAATCCCAGTTCCTCAGTCATCAAATCGTTCGAGTCTTGCATCGTGACGGTTCCATCCCAGTCAGTGAAGAGAATGGCAGGGGCTTTTAAGTTTTGCTCAATAGACATTTAGGTGGTGGCTGAAGTTCAAACTTTGAGTGTGCCACGACAGTCGGACTTGATCAGGCCATGATGCATTTTCGCAGTGTTTCCAGTAGTTGCAAGGATGTATATCGAAGGGTAAAAAGTGAAAAGGCTTTGCCCGAAACCTTCGCCTTCTAGAGGTTTTTTCCATATGCTTTTCTACGGTTCAGACCCTAGCCCTTCTTCTTCGACGTCTATTGAGTCTGGGCTTAGTTCTGATACAGTAAATGATGGTAGATATTCCTGTGAGATGACATTATCTGCTCTGGCAAGTACTTATGGTCTGATTGTTGATTAATCACACCGCATCTAAGCGAATCCTTTCAAACCACCTCCCGACAGACGCATCACCTGGTGAAGCCATGTAATCTATGTACGGAAAAGGTGCTATACTCTGTGAATATCGACTCAGTCAAGAGCAAATCACCGACAATATCAGAACGGTGATTGTCTTTTCTGGCTGTTTACAATTCATTATCCCATCAACTGGAAGTGCTTAAATCTATTTATACTTACAGCGAGATCTGCAACATAGATCTGCAACATATACATCCTTGCACCATTCATTATGAGGATAGCAGTAATCTCAGGGGGTACATCTACTAATGATCTTGTTCCATTATTTTCCAGCATCTCACAAAATGTGTCGTATATTCTGCCAATTTCTGACAACGGGGGCTCAACCTTTGAGCTGCTGAGAATCATCGGGGGCCCAGCTATCGGCGATATCAGATCTAGAATCACGCGACTAATACCGCAAGAGTCCGATTCAATCAGATCCATCTTGTCTTACCGTCTCTCCTCCGATACAAAGAGCGCTAAGCTAGAATGGACGGAAATAGTGGAGGGGAGCCACAAAATATGGAATGGCATTGACTCCTCCACCAAGGAAATAATTCGGTCGTTTCTGGTTCATCTTCATATGGAATTACTGAAAAGAAGCCGATTTCCTGCGAAAAATTTCAGATTCGAACTTGCCAGCGTGGGAAACCTATTCTTGACGGGCGCACGGTTGTTTTGTGGCTCTTTAGATAGTGCTATCGAGCTTTTACTAAGGATTGCGAGGGTGCCACCAGGTTCAGCCGTTGTGCCATGCCTGAATACCAATTTCACCTATCACATAAGTGCCATGCTGGAAAATGGCCATGTGATTACGGGACAGTCTCAAATCTCTCATCCTACACCTGCGGAGTCTGCAGATTACACATCTGGAGATAATCCTATCATGAGTCCCAATATGGTTTCGCTACAGGATGAATTACTGTTTCAAGAAAAGAAGGCTCTTGATAGCGAAAACGAGTTTGGAACGCCCTCTTATACCCATCCTGATCTCCGCAAGTCCCAACTGCATTTTTGTAAAACCGATAATGTGCCCCTGCCTGCTCCGATTGATCGGATTTTTTACGTGTCTCCTTATGGAGAAGAGATTTTCCCGCAAGCTCAATCCCGGGTCATCAACTCCTTGGAATCAGCAGACTGTGTAGTTTACTCTATTGGCTCGCTGTTTACCTCAATAGTGCCCGTGCTCATATTGCAAGGGGTGGGCAGAGCCATCGAAAAGTCTGCATCTCATAAACTAAAAGCACTGTTGTTGAACGGGTCATTGGATAGGGAAACTTTCTCCATGGATGCTTCAGGCTTTGTCAGATCGCTAATGCAGGCTATCGACTACTCTAAAAAGATGGAGTCTCCTGAAGGTTTGACTAAACATTTGAGTGACTCTATTGCCACTTATGAAGATGCAGGTCCAGACAATAGGGATTTTGATGTGACAACTTTCCTGACGCATATATTTTATCTAGATCCCTCGTTGGACGTCAAAGTCGACATTCCTTCCCTTGAAAAGCTGGGCTTGAAGTGCCAACCTGTGAAGCCGCAAGATAAATTTCCAGGTAGGTTTGATTTATTAGATCTGGAGATGAAGTTGCGCAGTTTACTCAATAAATGATGGCCTCAAATTCTGAAGGCAGGATAGTTTCTTTTTTGTAGAGATTCGCTTTTCCCATATCGTGGTGTGAGGGACAGAGCTGATATGCCAGTGATCTAAGGGATCAAGCATGCCCCTTTTCGGCTGGGTTCGATTTGTAGCGGCGCCATCCGCCTGCCTATTAGTAGCCGCCATGTCCCTCATGGCCTGGATGGCACTAGAAAAACTTTGTTTTACTATCTCAAATGACTTTTTTATTCACCTCCCCACCGAAGTGGGAAATCGAGTTAGTGACATGAAGAAGCACTCTTAATACATTATTCTGCAAGAGGCAGAGCCATAATATGTATGGATAGATGTATTGCCAAAAATGACAATTCATGCATTCTGCAAAAGACTAAAAAAAGCGAAAAAAAAAAGGATTTATGTCGAAAGGATCGAAAGTGTTTATGCGCTCCTGGAAATTGTATTTTATGCGCGAAACTAATTTAAGCACATCCGTCGACATCCGTAGACTTTCGTCGGGAGGATAGAAGTATCGGCGACTTTTCCTGGCCAAATAGCTGGTTCTCCGATCCCCTTGAATCAATTGCAGATTAGTGTTACAGGCTGACTCATTATACCGTTTGTGGACTTCAAGCTAAGGCTAACATATCATGCTAAAGAAAATTGTTTGAAGCATGAAGGATGAGGAGTTGGAGAATAAGAAATTTCAAAAGTCATTCGCTGGCGTCATCAGTTGCGAGAACTTCAAAAGTCGAGTCATCTAGTAAGCCTAACATGCGCCTTTGCCAGATATCGTGCCTTTGAGCAGTTTCCTCAGAAAAAGGCAATTTCGATGAGGGGGGAGATTTAGCAAAAAATAGCAATTTCCCAATTAATGGTACATGCACACAGAAAATGTGAGCCCGTACACCATTTATGCTACTTTTTTCAATTTAAAATTAGTTTATGGCACAGCCATAGGAATTTTCCTTACACCCTCGAAAATGAGACTGAACACACTGATACTTTTCCTTTCAGTCTGTGTGGCTCATGATCCAAGCAGTCATGGCTCTGGAACAGATCTGCACGAATCGCCGCCCGATGGTGTCTCATGGCAATCGTGGCACATGCGGTCGGAACACGGAATTACTGATCACGACCCTGAGTCGGTGTTTAAGATCCATGACTCAAGGAATATAAATTCATTGGGCTCACAGGACATACTCAGAATGTATGGGCTACTGCGTGATGAGGTGATAGGATCAGGAGATGGGATGGGGCAGCACGATGACTCTGAGGGTATATCCCGTGACACGAAACAGAGGGTTGTATCCAAGGTTTTATCTCTGATAGATACCAATAAAGACGGTGAAATCTCCTTCAATGAATGGATGGAGTTTTCGAAAAATGGCGGAGAGTTTCCTGATATGGGGGTGGGAGTGGGTCATGAACTGGATTTTGAAGAGGAGTACGAAAGACATCACTGGCTTGAGTTCCATGCGGAAAATGATCCGGATGTGTTGATACAACATCCAGAGGA
>JAKTTA010000260.1:905-32315 GCA_030580415.1 Citeromyces nyonsensis
GGTGTTTTTCCATTGATCCTTCCTCCGACGTTTTGCGGAATAGCTAACTGGGTTTATAGTATGCTGCTGTTTGTTGTTAGTAGTGTAATTGGTTACTTACTCCTATGCTGACAAATACTTGCTCTCAGCTGTCATGACAGGTTGAGTCGAAATTATCTGCTCCCAGGGATCACAGAGCATTACAAAGAAGTGAAACAGCAGCTGTGTTGCGGTCTTGAAGTGAAGGAGGGCTTTGAAAAATCACAGCAATAACATCAACAGGGGAAATGGGTCGCACGAGAAGGTGGGGCGGATCTGAACTTTGCTTCCACGCAGGAAGATTAAAATTTTCCTGTAAAGAATGGCGGGCGAGCTTATTGACCTTAACCATATCAGACTTTCTTTGTTGGCTAAGGCACAAGGATGCGATTTCTCTTGTTGATCCTAGTCCATATCAACAGGTGGTGGGATTGACCAACCGTTGATTCTGTCCTACACACAGCTTTCAGACAAGTAGTCGTTTTTCTTCACCTCAAAGATATCTTTTGAGTACACCTATGTGCTACAGCAGGAACAGAAACAGTAACAGATTTGGAAGCGAGTTTGCATTTTGGGCGGATTCTGGTTTGAAATTGCCTACAGTGTAGCTACTCAGCAAAAGCTTCGTCCAAAGTCGGTGGTAAGAAACCTAGAAAAAATATAACACCTAATGAGCGGATACAACCATGGCTCACCCATGAGTCGACTGCAGGATTGTTTTGCAGATAACCATCTTATAATCTCTTTCTCTCATAGTGGATGCTAAAAGGACATCACTTTTGTGTGTCATTCTAGACTTTACACAGAATGCTCACATACTATCCGCGTACATCACATAAAAACCGCCAATACCTCATAAATCAACATTGCCATCCACCTCACCAGACTGACCCTTCATGTTACCGGCCACATGATGGCCCGCCAAAACCAAAACCCTTCATTCAAAAGTGCCATCTGAGTTATACAACTACTTACTCTCCTCCCACTGAACACCGCACCACTCTTCAACATACCCAACATGGTTTTCATCCAGCTTGGGAACAAAGTCCTCCACATCTGTAGCCACTATTATAGTGCCCCACTCCATGCCATTCAGCATGATATCGGTTTCATCCTTCTCCAGATCAATAATCGCCTTTGGCATCAGCTGCAGCTCAAAGTGTCTGACACTAGACGGGTTGTACCCCGGGTTAGGGATCTTGGGCTCTCCGGCAAATACTTTGGCCACGTCATCTTTGGAAGAGTACAAAAGAGGGACACCTCCAAGGTCGTGTCTTAGAATTTGAGACGGGTTGTAAGAGACAGTTTCCGCAAACTTCTGGAAAACCGTATCGTCCATCATTCCAACAATCTCATTAATCTTGGGATCATCTCCCTTACCCCCGGAAGGTTCCGCATCAGTATCAAGGGCTTCTTGATCTATTTTAAAGTCCATGGGCAGTTCCTGCTTTTTCTTATGAAACTTTTCACTCTTGACATAAATAAACGAGCCGGGATACTCTGGAAGCGCAGAAGTCATTCTGACAGGTTCAGGCTTAGGAGGAGGAGCAGCCTTGGATCCTGCTTCTGCATAAGTCTTCTTCGGATCTACTTTCGGCCCTGCCTTCGGAGGAGCACTAAAGGGGTTAGACGACCCGAATGGGTTTGGCGAATCTCCAAAAGCATTGGAAGAATGATAACCCTTGGAAGTGAAGAGATCTTTTGTCAGTTCTATCTCTAGTTTTTTCTGAGTCTCAGCCTGCAATTTTTCATCCAGCTCTTTCTTAGTAGAGGCCTCCACTTCCTGTTTATTTGCCGCAATGATTTTAGGGTCTTTACAAACAGCTCTGATAGCTCTAATACAACCTTTCTTTCGCCTGCAACTAGACTTTTTACATGCAAAGATATATATGATTCGATCGTAGAACGTGCCCTCCATGGGACTGAATGCTTGCAACAACAGAGCCATGGGGGAAGCGCAATTTTTGCAAGAAACCAGCTCGATAGGCGGAGCGGATTTAGAATTAAACCATATCGGCTGGCCGCCTATGAAGGTATCTTCCAGCGTAGCAGGCTCCTCAGCTGAAATCGGAGCATCGACAAACCCAAGGTAAACTTGGGATTTCGGAGATTCTTCCTCATCGGATGAGTATTCGTCAGAGGACATATTTTTCACTTTGGGTAGTGCACGACCTTGTTTTCTGAGAGAGCTCTTGTAGACTACATGTCTTGAGAATATTCTGATAGTCTGTACAGAAAAAGACTTTCCGCTTCAGAGGGCTCACCTCTATCTGATGTGGATGATGTGATTGAAAAAAAAAAATCGTTCAGCGATGAGATTTCGGCTTCACCTTCCTCTTTTGAACAGCGCCTGCACCTTCCTAAATAGGCAGCCGCCGCGAAGAGTACCTACTTATATGCACGGTGCCCCTTGAACTCTGCATGTCACTCCCCCTTGAAGTTCAGATCGCCATTGACGGCCGCACAGTATTGCAGCCCACTGGCCTTTTCATCAACAACCAGTTTATTCCTTCTGCGAACAAAGCCACCCTAGATGCAGTGGATCCTGCTACTGGCAATAAAATCACATCTGTATACGCAGGGACCAAGCAGGATGTCGATATCGCAGTCAAGCACGCTAGAAAGTGCTTTGAGAAAACCTGGAAAGAGTACCCGAGAACAGAGATTGGAAAGCTGATGTTTCAGTTGGTGCGTCTTATGGAAAGAGACAAAGAGATTTTATCTCTGGTAGAAGCTCTGGACTCGGGCAAGCCGTATCACAATAACGCGGTCTACGATGTGGCCCACTCGATAGATGTGTTTAGGTACTACGCAGGCTGGGCTGACAAGTGCCACGGAGAGCAGATTCCAACAACTCCTCAGAAGCTGGTATACACCATTCACGAGCCTCACGGGGTGTGTGGGCAGATCATCCCCTGGAACTACCCATTGGCTATGGCCATATGGAAGATCGCACCGGCCATAGCGGCAGGAAACGTTCTGGTTATGAAGTCATCCGAGCTAACCCCGTTGTCTCTGCTCCAGCTGTGCAAGCTTTTCGCAGAGGCTGGGTTTCCGCCAGGAGTTTTGAATGTAGTGACGGGAGACGGAGAGGAGTGTGGTTCTGCCATAGCTGCTCACCCGGACATAGACAAAGTCTCCTTCACGGGATCAACCGCAGTTGGGAAGTTTATTCAAAGGGCTGCTGCCGATAACCTGAAGGCTGTCACCATGGAGTGTGGTGGGAAGTCTCCTTTGGTGGTCTGTGCTGACTGCGACATGGACCAGGCTGTGAAGTGGACGGCTTTCGGTGTCATGTACAACATGGGACAGATCTGCATTGCCACTTCCCGAGTGTACGTCCACGCAGATATATATCAAGCCTTCATTGATAAGCTTATCGAGCACGTACAGGAAAAGTATGTCCAGGGAAAGGTGTTTGACGAGAAAGTCCATGTGGGGCCCCAGATTTCCAAAAAACAGCAGCAGAGGGTGTTGGAGTACATTGAAAAGGGTGTCAATGATGGAGCCAAGCTAGTACTGGGAGGCGGTATCCCTCAAGGTTTGCCAGAATCCTCATGCTACGTCGAGCCAACCATCTTTGCAGACTGCTCTGAGGATATGACTATAGTCAAGGAGGAAATCTTTGGGCCTGTTTTATCCATCTCCAAATTTCACACAGATGATGAGGTGATTGCAAAGGCCAATGACTCTATCTACGGCCTTGGTGCTGCCATCTTTACTGGGAACCTTGTTAAAGCTCATGAGTTTGCTAGAAAAGTAGAGAGCGGGCAGGTGTGGATAAACTCTACCAACGCATCAGACTTCAGAGTGCCCTTTGGTGGAGTCAAGCAAAGCGGCTTTGGAAGAGAGCTTGGCGAGTACGGACTGAGAATGTACACCCAGACAAAGGCGGTGCATGTTAATTTAGGATCTAAACTGTAGGTTAGAGGAACAGATTTAAGTGCGAAGAAAAAAAACAGTAGAAAAGAATTAGCGGCTTGGTTTGAATGAGAAGACTTCCACATTGACCGGTAAAACAAAAATGGAGTGTATTTTAGACAGTTACAACTCCGTCCGCGAGGGGATAGAGTCTAAGCTTACATCGCTCCCAAACTTATCCGTTAGACTCTCCAAGTCTGTCGATCTAGAGTTGTCGTTCTGTTTTGCCATCAGTACGGCTGAGGCACTTCCAATGATGATGACTGAGCCCATAAAGCTTAAAAACCCAGGAAAGTGGTGCCAAATTAGGAGATCAAACACAAGTGCGTATATCACCTGTGTATACTGTGTAAGTGCAGCTTTTGAGGTCTTCACTCTTTGGATTCCTGCAGTCATGAGAAACTGCATCACGAACCCAGAGACACCCATCAGTGTGAAGAGAAACCACTGTTTCGATGACTGGGGAACCTGGAATGTATAGGAGGGAACCACTACAATGGCTATGCAGGAGATGATTGTCACTGCCAAAGAAAAGTAAGAAACAGATATAAGCGGATGCGCACCAAATCCAATATATCTCAGAAGAATGGTCACAGAGGAAGCTCCAACCACTCCTAAAAGCGCCACACATGTTGCGATAAAACGGTCTCTCGGGTTGCCCGATTCGGCAGGACTATCTGCCACGCCAGAGTTGGGAAACAAGAAATGCGGCCGAGCTATGAGAATTACTCCAAAGAAGGAAACAATCCCTCCGATGGCTTCCACCACGGTGTAAGACTCTTTCAAAATTATTCTAGCCAAAATGGGAGCCACAGCTGGCGCCAAAAATGTAATCACTACCGCGTCACTAACAGAAAGATACTGAAGAGAGTAATACAACCCGAAAACTCCAAAAAACCCAAGACACGCTCTCGCCACCAGAAATGGCCTTAGATGCGGAGGGCCCCACGGATAGTTCTCCACTTTTCTGATCCACATATAGAGCAGCGAAGCGGTATACGTTATGCTCATCCTGGCAAATAAAATTTGGAAGGGATTGATCGGATGTTCCAGACTCCGATCAGTAACCAGTAGCTTGCATGATATTACCATAATAGCATTGCACATCTGACTCAGCAGCAAAAGTGTGACTCCGAGGTTCGGCACAACCTTTTCGCGGTAGATATTGAAGATTTTTTCCATCATAGGTGGTTATCTCGGATGCATATGCAACCGTTGAAATATATGCATAGTTTCACCGAAGTCGACTGCATGGTGTATGGTGTGGTGTAAGGATATAGCGGGGGCCTTTTAACAGTGCCTCTGGGAGTAATGTTTTAATATTATGAATGTGGTGTTTTGATCTGAGAGCTTCACAGTCTTGGATCACAATCTTTCAGGGTTTTCTTCTACAATATTTGATTCGCAAAAGGGCAGTGAAAGCTTAGTAGCTTCCTTGTTTGCCAGTGGATAATTATATAGGCAGATCTCAACTTGATGGTTGTGGTCCATACGTCCAACTGTTATTGAGATGCTCTTTGAAGTAGGATAATCACCATCATGCATCTCTTCAAGCTGCTGAAGATTTATCTTGTCAATTCGGGTATGTATCAGCTTTTCAAACAATTCGGCCATCGTCATTGATAGTCATGTTTTGGGGCATTTATCATGAAACTATCGGGGTTACACAGATATCATTACTTTTGGTATGCCTTTTGAAGATTTATTTTTTTTCTCAATTGATTATATTGACAAAAGTAGAAATGTTGGTTTATGAATTTGTTTTTTTCTGAGTCGGGCCATAAAAAAGACCTCCAACCTTCTAAATAGTTTATCAAATGGATTCACAAAATTTACATTTTATCGCCCGATACCAAACTGAAAAATCTAAACAAACTGATCCTCTTGGAGGTATTCTGCCTTCTGATTATATGCGGCACTCGAGATCCGCATACGTACACCATGCACAATAATGCATGTTGAGAATCCCGAGTAGGACAGTTTGATTTGACTGCTTGCACTCCCCAGGAAGCCAGATCCGGTGAATTTCAGACAAACGTCGACTCCAGGAATTGTGTTCACCTCTTTTTTTCTTTTCACACCTTGCTTGTTTTCATGCAAAATACACAAGTCAGCCCAAGTCTAAACCACTCAGATCAAGCCAGTCCGTTGAGCCAGCTGACACCAACACCGTTCTAGAGAACTCAAAGTGAAACCAGATCTCATCATCCTTTGACTTTCATGCAAGTGCATCGCTTATCGCCTTGGCATGCCTGATTAGGTAATTGCGCTAAGATTAGCGATATAAATACATGCATCTCTCCTGCACCACTTCCTGCACACCAATGAAGGCTGAACAACTTTTCAACTACACAAACGACGTGAGCGATCCTGAAAAATTCAAGACTTGGGTCCCAAAGATTGAAGCGTACAGGAAGAAGCTTGACTTGGCCACTCCTGCAGAATTGAAAACCACAAGCGCGCCCCAAGACCTCGATGCTGTTTTTAACGCGGTCAAATTCTTGAAAGATGAGAAAATTCTAGATCCACAGGAATTAGAAATCACTGAGCTTTCGGCTACTGATCTTGCCGAATCTATTAGAATAGGTAAATACTCTTGTGTAACTGTTTTGAAAGCGTATGCCAAAAGAGCTGTCGTTGGGCACCAGTTGACCAATTTTGCGATGGAATTTTTCATCGACGAAGGTCTGCAAAGAGCCCAGGAACTCGACGACTTTTTCCAGAAAACTGGCAAGCTCGCTGGACCACTCCACGGTGTTCCTATATCGCTTAAAGAGCAGATCGGAGTAGCCAACAAGATCACCCACGGCGGATGGGTTGGCATGCTCGATAACCTTACAAAGGAAGATGCGGTTACTGTGAAAGTTTTAAGATCTCTGGGAGCGGTTTTCTATGTGAGAACAAACCAACCGCAGTCATTGATGCATTTGGACTCTAATAATAACATCACGGGTAGAACCAGAAACCCATACAACCTGAAACTTACCGCAGGAGGTTCTTCGGGAGGAGAAGGTGCAGCCACAGGATTTGGCGCATCTGCTCTTTCTGTGGGGACCGATATCGGTGGGTCAGTTCGTGGTCCTGCAGCCTTCTGCGGAGTCTACGGACTTAGACCCTCCACGAGAAGAATCTCCTGTCTGGGAGGGGTTTCTTCCGGAAAGGGCCAAGAGTCAGTTGTAGCTATTGCCGGACCCTTGGCTCGTGATATAAACGATATAGATCTATTCATGGACTCTTACATCAACAAGGGGAGCCCGTCAGACTTTGATCCATGGTGCATCCCCATTCCGTGGAGAAGTGTTAGTGTTCCCAAGCCACAAGACGTGAAGGTGGCTGTTATGTGGGACGACGGGATTGTAAAGCCAGCTCCTCCCATTGCGCGCGGTTTGCGCCACGTTGTGGACAAGTTGATGAAGGCTGGGGTTGAGGTTGTTGACTTTGAGCCAATAAGAATGGCGGAGGCTTACACAACGGTAAACGAGATGTACTCGTGCGACGGCAACTATGCACAGAAGGAGTTGATTAGGAAAAGTGGCGAGCCGCTTCTGCATTTGACTGAGTGGGCCTTTTCTTTTGGGTCCGGAGATAAAGAACTCTCCATCACAGAGAACCGTGAACTCAACTACGTTAGAGACTCCATCAGAAAAGACTATCTGGACTACATGGTTGAGAACAAGGTGGACTTTATTCTATCTCCAAACTACTTTAACGTTGCTCCTGTAGGATCTGACAATGGCGTTGGCGGGGCCTACTACTGGGGCTACACGGCGCTGTTTAATTTGCTGGATATGCCGAATCTCACCTTCCCAACCGGATTGTATCAGGACCCTGAGATTGACGTGAAGGAGAGTGCAAGTTCAAGGTCTGATATAGAAGAGCTTGAACACGGCACTTATAATGAAGCCGATTTCAAGGATGCGCCTATTGGACTGCAACTGACGGGGAGAAGGTACCACGACGAGGAGGTTGTAGCAGCAGGAAAGTTGATTAAAGATTTACTTGGGCTAGCTCATTAGATAGAGTATAGAGGGTGGTAGAATGAACTGCTATTGCAATCAAGATTTTAACTCTTTGATTTATTTGCGACAAAGCGTGAGCTAGCTATAATTTTGAAAGATAGGCAAAAATAAAAGGGATGTAAGGATGTTCCTGAGGACAAAGTTTATGTTTCGTGAACACCTTCGACACTTTCGCGTGGAACCTTACACCATTTACAAACGTCTCTCAAGTTTCACCACCAACTTTTTTCTTCTTTTTCTATTTTGGATGTAATCTGGTCTGCCTCAAGCGTATAAGCCTACAGTATGAATTCTTATTTTTTTCAAAATTCTTTCATCAATATGTAATCAGAAATTCCCCTCAACGTTTACTTTATCTAGTTCCACTACCCTTTGACTGGGTTTTTTTCTTCTTCTCGCTCTACACCACGGTATTAATGGTCGCACCAATTCCTCCCAACGCTGTTGTTTCCTTTGCTACTCTCTCTTATAATCAATTATGTGGTTCTGCTTCTCCTGTCTGCTATATAGCGTCCGAGTTACTGAAGACCGACTATGGATTTTAATTAAGCACCTCAGTGGCCTTTGATTTGTCCTTCGTCTTTTTGAATCAGAATATAGAATTTTAAGCGTTGTCTTTGAATTTTGCGCAAGCTCTCGAGGGAAGTAAAAAGAAAGTATTCTCCCGTGGAAGGGTTCTGATGCGGCGTTTGAGTTGGCGGCGTGACACCTTACGGAAATCACACAATGCGTCTTTTACATGGTTTCTCGCATTGCGTTATCATACGTTATCAAAAAATTGCGAAATCAAGTCTATGCAAATGCCATTATATCTAAGCACATGGACTACCCACCAAACCATATCCTTCGTCGCACCTAGACATCGATGTCTACCATATTCCATTTCAGAGTTGTGACAATTCCCTCTGTGATTTCAGCGTTTAACTCAATGGGAATACTGTCATGCTAGGCGGGACTTTGGGCTTTCTGATACTCACAAACCAAAAATACATTACTTATTTCTCCTGAATCAAATATAATCCCGACAAGTGCCTACAGATTGACTTTGAATAGTGATGTCCAACTGGATAGTGTACTCCCCATTTAGTCAGTGGCTAGAAAACTCATAACATGAATGTTCGTAAGATAGGCATCATTTACTGATCACCTTTGACCATTTCTGGAGACTAGTTACTAGCGACTATTCAATGAATAGTATCCATTGATCCCCCAAAGACTATTTGGCGATTTCCCTTTGGTTCAGTGTTCAATATACTCTCTACTGCATACTAACTGATGGCCATGTCTGATAACTTATTACCAATAGCTATTCAATGATACTATTCACTGATCCGAATCTTCCAATAATCAAAGGCATCATCACTTTGCTTAGCAGCGTTTAGAATCATACATCGCATCATTTCTGCTTCGCTCCAATGATGTCTTATTTCTTCGCGACACATCCCCACACCTTTTCACCATGTCAGCGATTCAACTTCTCAACCCCAAGGCTGAGTCACTGCGTCGCTCTCAGGCGCTGCAAGTCAACACGGCTGCTGCACAGGGGCTTCAAAGTGTCCTTTCGTCCAACCTCGGTCCAAAAGGCACACTTAAAATGCTGGTGGATGGAAGTGGAAATATCAAAATCACAAAAGACGGCAAGGTTCTGCTTTCTGAAATGCAGATCCAGAACCCAACCGCTGTTATGATTGCACGTGCCGCTTCTGCCCAGGACGAAATCACCGGAGACGGAACCACAACCGTTTGTCTTTTAGTGGGAGAATTGATGAAACAGGCTGAACGGTTCATCAGTGAAGGAGTTCACCCCACTGTCATCACTGATGGGTTTGAAATTTCTCGTGAGGCTGCTCTTAACTTTCTCAACTCGTTTGTAGTGAAGAAACCCATCGATAGAGACGTCTTACTGCAAGTGGCGCAATCTTCGCTCTGCACAAAAGTATCCTCCGAATTGGCAGATATTCTCACCCCAATTGTCACTGACGCCGTTCTGGCTGTGAAAAACGGAGATAATCTAGACTTGCACATGATCGAAGTCATGCCCATGATGCATGAAACGGCAAAGGACACACAACTCGTCCAGGGACTGGTTCTAGACCACGGAGCTCGTCACCCAGACATGCCCAAGAGCGTGTCACATGCCCACGTGCTGATTTTGAACGTTTCGCTCGAGTACGAAAAGACCGAAGTTAACTCTGGGTTCTACTACTCTTCTGCCGAGCAGCGGGAAAAACTGGTTGCGTCAGAAAGGCGGTTTGTGGATGAGAAGCTGAAAAAGATTGTGGACTTGAAAAACCAGGTTTGCAGACAAGGCGAAGGTTTTGTGATCATCAACCAAAAGGGCATAGACCCAATGTCGCTTGATACTTTGGCGAAAAACGGAATTCTCGCTTTAAGAAGAGCAAAAAGACGCAACATGGAAAGACTGCAGCTTGTGTGTGGAGGAGAAGCACAAAACTCTGTTGACGATCTTTCCAGCGATGTGCTGGGGTTTTCGGGAAAAGTGTACGAACACACCATTGGGGAAGAGAAATTCACCTTTGTCACAGAAAACAAAGATCCTAAGTCGTGCACCATTCTCATCAAGGGCGCCACAAACCACGTGGTGACTCAGGTTAAAGATGCTGTCAGAGACGGATTGAGAGCTGTGTCCAACGTGGTGAAGGATAACTCCCTTATACCAGGCGCTGGTGCTTTCTATTTGAGTGCGCACCACTTTCTGACTTCTCCAGAGAATAAGCTTGTGAGGGGCCGTACCAAGGCGGGTGTGATGGCATTTGCAGACGCACTTCTTGTGGTTCCAAAGACTTTGGCGAGCAATGCCGGGTTTGATCAGTTGGAAATGGTTTCAACCTGTCAGGACGATCTTGCCGATGGCAGAATTGTCGGTGTGGATCTGCAGAGTGGGGAGAGTATGGACCCTGTTGAAGAGGGAGTGTGGGACTCGTTTAGGGTTATTAGAAATGGTATTGTCGCTGCAACGGGGATTGCCTCGAATTTGTTGTTGTGCGATGAGTTGTTGAAGGCGGGCAAGTCGTCGTTGAAACAGTGAAGCTGAGTGAAAACCACCACGACGAGCGGAAGCTAGCAGTAATGAGTAGTTTTGTATTAGGAAAGTTATAAAACTACTTTTGAGGTTGTTTGAAGAAGCGGAGGGAATGTAAACATGACTCAACATATTTTAAGTGATAAGCACATGGTTATCAAGAAAGACATAATGCCCCGATACTGCGGTATGGAACATGCCAGGTGGAGACTTGGTTTTCTGAGAAACACTCCCAGCTACTCCACTCAATAACTTGTCAAAGTTTTACTCTCTCACTCGAGCTCATCGCCAGATTGATTCCCACACGACCTTATTAATTTTTTTTTTTTTTCTTCATCTACAATCAATATGTCTCAAGAGATCACCCTCAATGTCAGCACTTGCCAAAGGCAATACGACACATATCGGAGTTTGTATCCGCAGAAGAGGATTTCTGATCTTTTGAGCTTTGACACCCACTCAACAATCTCTGAGAATCTCGACCAGCTGGCTTTATTCTCTCTTGAATCATCAACCGGAGTCTACCACGCCTTCAGGCCTATATTTGTGGAACTGGCCGCCCGGCTGGTTGGCAAGAGTAAACTAGAGAGAGAATACTGTGAATCCCGCAATTTAAGCCCTTCTGGTTACATCGTCCTTGAAGGTTTAAGCAGAGTTTATGCCTTCGCAGATGAGGTTGGAGTGTTTTTAGAAGTTTTGGTGCAAAAGAGAGATTTTTTCTCAGATTTGCCTAATGTACCCTCAGCGGAACTGCAAAGCATTTTATTGTCTTTTTTTAGAATGCTCAACAAAGACTACAAAAGGTTTCAGAGATATGTGCGTCCAACCATTCTGTACAGTCTTTTGGACAAGGAAATCTCAAGCGTTTGCAAGTTTTTAGTCATCCAGGTCCTTTGTATATCTCTTTCCCTCTCTGAAAGTGTTTGTGAAGAGATGCAGAAGACTTACATATTTGGACCGCCATTGGGGGACTACGATGGTGAGGAAAATGTAGATTATACTTTCTTTCCAATTTTTGAAAGCGGCAGAGTATCTAATTTCGAAAAACTGCAGAAAATGGCTGTTGTAGAGGAGGAGGAGGGGGACATAATTGTTTTAAGGCAACAGGATTTTTCCAAAGGAGTGAGTCTTATTTTTGGAGTTTTGGTCACAAACCTGTATCCCATAGAAAACATGAAAAAATCCCAGCTTGTTCCTATAGAAAAGACAGTCGACTCGTTGAGACAGCTGGCGCAGAATGTCACACAAAACAAGCCCACAATGCTGGTTGGAAAGGCTGGGTGCGGCAAGACCTTTATCGTAAACGAGCTTGCCAGTATGCTAAAAATGGACGAGATGAGCGTCATCAAGATCCACCTCAACGAACAGACAGATTCCAAAATGCTTCTGGGCACGTACACTTCCGACACCAAGCCGGGAACGTTCAAGTGGAAGCACGGGGTTCTCACTACGGCGGTTCTGGAGGGCAAGTGGGTTCTTGTAGAGGACATTGACCGTGCCCCGACTGAAGTGCTCTCCATACTGTTGACTCTTCTGGAGAAACGTCAGCTTGTCATTCCCTCCCGCGGGGAGGTTTTCCATGCCGCCAACGGGTTTCAGCTCGTTTCCACAGTTCAAGTGGCGAGTGAGTCTGTGAAAAATACCGTCCCAGACATGATCGGTCTACAGAGATGGAGTGTAGTGGAGATGGAGCCTTTGGAAGTGGAGGACCTCAAAGTTGTCATTTCTCAAAAGTACCCTCTTCTCCACAATTTCAAAGACAAGTTTGTGGCGTGCTATCTTGCGGTTCACAAGTTATACCACTCCAAGAAGTTTGCTAGCATGAACAAGGGCTCGCAGCCCAGAGTAATCTCTATGCGGGACCTTGTCAAGTTTTGCTCGCGGTGTGAGCAACTCCTCAAGGGGGTCACTTCGGCCTTGATGCCGTCTGAAATCTACGACGAAATCTTCCAGGAAGCGTGTGACTGTTTCACAAGCTCTATAGTGGAGAAACAACCGCGAGAGGTTATCGCCGCAGAAGTGGGACTCCATCTGGAAGTGCCCACCTCACGCATAAACCTGTACCTCAACAAGAACGTGCCGTCGTTTTCCGACGGAGAGGTTCTGAAGTGCGGCAGGGCTACTTTGGAGAAGAGCGCGAGGAAAAGCCGGAATAAGTCTCGCTTTGCACGCACTTCTCACTCGCTCAGGCTGATGGAGCAGCTGGCGGTGGGTGTTTCCATGTGCGAGCCCATTCTGCTGGTGGGAGAAACCGGAACAGGAAAGACTACCGTTGTGCAGGAGATGGCGCGCATGCTCAACAAGAAGATCACGGTGATAAACGTCTCGCAGCAGACAGAAGTGGGCGATCTGCTGGGAGGGTACAAGCCGGTGAACCAGAAGATGCTGGCCCTGCCTTTGCAGGAGGACTTTGAGGATCTTTTCCACAAGAGTTTTTCTGCCAAAAAGAATGAGCATTTCTTGAAAGTGCTTTCAAAGTGCTTCAACAGGTGTCAGTGGAAGAACGTTGTGAAGCTTTGGAAGGAGGCTGTGCGGATGGCTAGAGCCTCCTCCTCCTCCTCCTCCAGTGATAACCCCAGCGAAAACTCTTCCAAAAGACGAAAGGTTGAGAGTAACGAGTGGGACGCTTTCCTAGAGAATGTTGACGCTTTTGCGAAAAAGGCGGTCGACATTGAGAACTCGTTTGTTTTCGATTTCGTGGAAGGATCTCTCGTAAAGAGCGTTCGCAACGGCGACTGGCTTCTTCTGGACGAGATAAATCTGGCCACCCCGGAAACACTGGAATCGATAGCAGACCTTCTTTCGGAAGACCACAGAAACCTTCTTTTGTCGGAAAAGGGTGAGATTGAATGCGTGAGGGCGCACCCCCAGTTCCGCATCTTCGGGTGTATGAACCCTTCCACCGATGTGGGAAAGAAGGAACTCCCGCAGGGGATCCGGTCTCGATTCACAGAGCTCTACGTGCACTCTCCGGACGAGGATATCCAGGATTTGCTGATGATTATCGACAAGTACATTGGAGCGTATTCTCTAGCGGACGAGTGGTGTGGGAACGATATCGCGCAGCTGTACCTTGAAGCCAAGCGTCTATCGGAGAACAATGAGATTGTGGATGGCGCCAACCAGAGGCCGCACTTTTCCATCCGTACTCTCACCCGGACGCTGGTTTATGTTTGCGACATTGTTTCCGTCTACGGGCTGAGACGGTCGCTTTTCGAAGGGTTCTGCATGTCGTTTCTTACACTCTTGGACCTCAAGTCGGAAACGAAACTGAAACAAGTGATTGAAAAATACACAATTGCTCGTCTAGGAAACGCCCGCTCTGTTCTGTCGCAAGTGCCTCCTGCTCCACCAGGCGGAAACCACGTGCCGTTCAAGCAGTACTGGATGGAGCGCGGTTCTAACGAGCCCAAGGATCAGCCACATTACATCATGACCCCGTTTGTGGAGAAGAACATGCTGAATCTTGTAAGAGCCTCCTCAGGGAGAAGGTTCCCCGTATTGATCCAGGGTCCCACTTCTTCCGGTAAGACATCCATGATCCGGTACTTGGCCACAATAACGGGCCACGAGTTTGTGCGTATCAACAACCACGAGCACACCGATCTGCAGGAGTACCTGGGAACGTATGTTTCTGATCCGTCTGGGAAACTGGTGTTCCGTGAAGGTGTGTTAGTGGAAGCGCTTCGGAAGGGACATTGGATTGTTCTGGACGAATTGAATCTGGCTCCCACCGATGTTCTGGAAGCTTTGAATAGACTTCTTGACGATAATAGAGAGCTCTTTATTCCAGAGACTCAGGAAACCGTCAAGCCGCATCCGCACTTTATGCTGTTTGCCACTCAGAATCCTCCTGGAATCTATGGAGGGAGAAAGATTCTGTCGCGGGCTTTCAGGAACCGTTTTCTGGAATTGCACTTCGACGAGATCCCTGAATCGGAGCTGGAGGTGATTCTCAGAGAGCGGTGTCAGATTGCCCCCTCGTATGCTGGCAAGATTGTCGAGGTGTACAGACAGCTTTCTGTGCAGCGGCAGTCTACGCGCTTGTTTGAGCAGAAAAACTCTTTTGCCACACTGCGGGACTTGTTCCGCTGGGCGCAGCGAGACGCTGTCGGGTACGAGCAGCTTGCTGCCAACGGTTACATGCTCTTGGCTGAGCGGGTGAGACGCTCTGAGGAGAAGCGCGTTGTGAGAGACGTTATCGAGAAGGTGATGAAGGTGAGACTCGATATGCAGTCTTACTACGCCAACTTGGAGAACAGCCAGCTGATGGAAATACCCGGCTCTGTCATATGGACAAAGGCTGCGCGTCGTTTGGCAGTTTTAGTTTCCACAGCACTGCAACAGAATGAACCTGTTTTATTGGTAGGGGAAACGGGATGCGGGAAAACCACCATGTGTGAGCTTTTGGCTCGGTTCTCCCAGAAAAAACTGGTTTCCGTGAATGCTCACCAGAATACAGAAACAGGAGACTTGCTCGGGGCACAGCGACCTTTGCGGAATCGCTCGGAACTGCAACAAAGCGTAAAGACCCGTCTGGAGAACCTCCCTGAACGTGAAACTCCCGACGAGTTGCTGCAGAGGGACATAGCACGGTCTAAAATGCTTTTCGAGTGGACTGATGGACCCTTGGTCCAGGCCATGAAGGAGGGGGACTTTTTCCTTTTGGACGAAATCTCTCTTGCTGATGACTCTGTTTTGGAGAGACTCAATTCTGTGCTTGAGCCTGAGCGGAGTTTGCTGCTGGCGGAAATGGGAACAGACCACGCATCCGTGACTGCCTCTGGCGACTTTCAGTTTCTCGCCACGATGAATCCGGGAGGCGACTACGGAAAGAAGGAGCTGTCTCCTGCTTTGCGTAACAGATTCACGGAGATCTGGGTTCCCTCGATGGATGACTTTGACGACGTGCGGCAGATTGTGGAGTGCAAACTGGTTGAAAAGGGACTGACTGAGAAGGTTGTTTCCTTTACCGAGTGGTTTGGCTCGCACTTTGGAGTCACTGTATCTCTGCGTGATGTTCTTGCGTGGGTCCAGTTTATCAACACGATCCACACCAAGTATCCCGATTTGGACCGGTCGGTGGCTCTGGTTCACGGAGCGTCTATGGTTTACATTGACGCTCTGGGCACGAACTCCACCTCTGCTCTTTCTGAATCTCCAGAGAGGCTTTCAAAGGCCAAAGCGGAGTGTTTCCAAAAACTCGACAAGGAGTGTGGGGAGAATAATCAAATCTCAGTCACGCCCACTCACCTCTTTTCTGGTTTCTTGGCCATAGTCCGTCGCTCGTCCACTCAGGTGTCCACATTCAAGCTGGACGCTCCTACGACTGCCCGCAACACGATGCGCGTAGTCCGTGCCATGCAGGTGCACAAGCCGATCCTGCTGGAAGGGAGTCCTGGAGTGGGGAAAACCAGTCTGGTGGAAGCTCTGGCTTCAGTTTCCGGAAACAAACTCACCAGAATCAATCTCTCGGAGCAGACAGACCTGGTAGACCTGTTTGGAGCCGACGCTCCCACTCCTGGCGGGTCTGCAGGTGAGTTTGTGTGGAAAGACGCACCGTTCCTCAGGGCCATGCAGAAGGGAGAATGGGTTTTGCTTGATGAGATGAACCTCGCTTCCCAGTCTGTGCTGGAGGGGCTAAACGCGTGTCTGGACCACCGAGGAAACGCCTACATTCCTGAACTGGACCGCAGTTTCCAGTGCCACCCGGACTTTGTCGTTTTCGCAGCACAAAACCCTCAGCACCAAGGAGGAGGCCGTAAGGGACTGCCTAAATCCTTTGTCAACAGGTTCAGCGTGGTGTACATGGATACGCTCACAAGCGAGGACATCTTTACCATTGTGACCCACCGCTACCCACAGGTGGATGGTGTCGTGATCTCCAAGATGATCCAGTTTGTATCGATCCTGGAGGAGCGCGTTGTGCGGAGAAAGCAGTGGGGGGTTCTGGGAAGCGAGTGGGAGTTTAACCTCAGAGACACCATTCGTTGGCTGGAACTTGTGGTTGACCCTCACGGGTTCTCCTCCTCTCCTGGAGAAGTTTTCCACACCATTGTGGAAGACCGGTTCCGGACTGCGGCAGACCGCCAGAAGGCGTCAGACTTGTTTTTGGAGGTTTTCGGACAACTTCCCACTTTCAACGACCAGCTCATTGTTGGGGATAAGTTTGTTCTTTCTGGAAAGTGTGTTTTGCCCCGTTCCAGTCGCAGCGAGATGTCCTTTTTACCACTCCACTGCAACAACCGTGTGATGACATCGGCAGTGAACTGCGTGCTTAGGGGATGGCCCTTGATCCTTGTAGGTCCTTCTAACGCTGGCAAGACGGAGCTTGTGAGGGTTCTGGCCGGACTGGCTGGAGCTCGTCTGGATGAGTTTTCCATGAATAGCGACATCGACTCGATGGACTTGCTGGGAGGGTACGAACAGGTGGATCTTGTGCGTGTTGAGAGTGAGCTCAAGCAGAGGATCAGGGAAGCTGCTTCTCAGCTTGAACTTTCTCCAGTCGTTCTAGACCTTCTGGAGACGCTAGGTGGTGACCTTTCACATGTTGTCCCGGTCTTGGAAACGATTCCCTCCTTGAGCGGCTTCCTCCCCGAGTCTCACAGTCTTATCAGAAAGGAGCAGAAGGTGCGCTTCGAATGGTTTGATGGGACACTGGTTCAGGCTGTAGAAAAGGGCCACTGGCTCGTTCTCGACAATGCCAACCTGTGTAGTCCTTCAGTGCTGGACCGTCTCAACTCTCTGCTGGAACCCAACGGGAAGCTGATTATCAACGAGTGCAGTCTGGAAAATGGGGAGCCGCGTGTGGTGAATCCGCACCCAAACTTCCGGCTATTCCTTACCCTGAACCCAAAGTACGGCGAGCTCTCTCGTGCCATGCGCAACAGAGGAATCGAAGTGTACATGGACTCTTTGAATGAAAGGGCTTCCCACTGGGATATGGCCCAGATCGCGAGACCGGCTCACTTGGTCTCCTCGGGGCTTGTTCCTCTTCTGGAGTCGTTGGCAGTGGGACAAGGAGAAGATCTGGCCAACGCGGTTTGCTCGTTTCTGAGTCCTGCCAGTTGTAAGTTGATTGCACATAGCGAGAAACTGAGCTGTGAGGTGGACTCGCAGCTATTCGAGCAACTTCAGCAAAGGGTTGATTATCTGGAGAAACATTTACTGCATACTCTTGAGGTGGACTCCCTCCACAGTTTCTTCCCTCTGAACCCACTTCTCCAGCCGGATGTTTCCCATACTCCCGAAATGGGATACTTTCTCTCCACTCAGCTTTGCACAATGCAGTTTGAACGAGTCGTGGAAAGGATATCGTTTCGCGCACTTTCTGCCAAGGTGTCCGACTTGAACTACCTGGAAAAGTCCACAGCGGTGGCTTTGCAAAGGGACATTCGCAATCCTCCCAGATTGCAGGTTTTCAGCCTTGTAAGCGAGATCCTATCCTTCATCCAGCAGTCCAAATCCAGCAGCGCGCTGTTCCAGCTTCAGACACTATGGACCACGCTTGTGGACTGCGCCGAAAGGGGAGACGAGTCACGGCTGCGGGTCTGCAAGCAGCTTCTCGTTGAGTGGAGTGAGAACAACCATATCAGCTTTGAAACTCTCTCCCACCTCGGAAGCTCCTTGGAACTGACGTCTGGACTCTGTATTTCAGCACTATGGGAACACTACCGCAAGGAGTACCCTCCCTCTGCCGAGTCGTGGAGTGCGCTTCGGGACATTGAGAAACTGTCGAAAACCCTACACAGGTTGAGCTCGCAGCTTTTCCCGGACTCAGAATCGACCGTGGCGGATCTGTACGCAACTCTGCAGGATCTGAAAACTCTGGCTATCCGCTCCTCGTTTGATCTGACCCCCGTTGCGGAGACTGTCGATTCTCTGCAGAGCTCTGTCAATGGGTTCCTTGTTACACGAGTGAAACTGTTCCAGCCAGAGTTTGAGAAGCTGGCTAACATTGTGGGCATGAGCCAACCCCCGCCAGCGGCATTGTGTCTGAGGGCAAACAGAGAGGTTTTGTCATCGACACAGTATCCTTTTGCAGTGGAGTTTTCTCCTGAATTGAGCGGTGCTTTCGTCAGACAGATCTGTGAAAAGACACTCTCAGCCCCCATTACAGGGAAAAACATGTCGCAGGCCCTGGTTGATCTGAGAACTCTGGCGTCAGATACAGTCAAGCACTCTGAGCAAGTGCTTTCCCCGCAGAGAAACTTACGCTGTATTCTGAACGACTGGATTGCAGATGTCGCTTCGGTCAACGAGGATCTGACTCTGGAGGAGGAGGACTCACTGGGGAAATCATGGATCAAGTTTGCTTTAAAGTGCCTGAAACTCTACGTTCCAAGTTCCCCCTTTGACCCTGCTATTTCTGACCATGTCAAGTACGACACCTATTCCCGGCACAAGAGTCACGTGTGCGCCATTCGTGAGTCGTGGGTTACAGTTCGCAAGGCATTCTATGGCGATGTTCCACTCTCTGCCGAGGATCTTCTTCCGACTGTGGGAGAGCCTCCAGCAAAGCCCAGGGTGTTTAGACCCTCTGAGTCGATCGATCCGCTTTTCGACGAGTGGAAAGGGTTCACAGACTCTGCGTTTGTGCAGGCGGAGAAACTGATGAGTTCTCAGGACGGGTCAATCCAGGAGCAGATTGGTCTGTTCCAGCGGAACTGCACCTCTTTTCTCGGTAGACTTCACGACAGGTTCTTTGTGTATGCCGACCTGAACGATATCCTGAGGGGGTTTGTTCTTTCTCTCAAGTTTGGGTTCGAGCTGCTGAAGCAGGAAATCCACAAACCTGCGTGCTCCCTTCCTCTCACCACTTTGGTGGATCCAACAGCTCTGGCTACAGACGCATCGGTTCTGCAAGCCTTTGAAGTTGTTTCCGGTGTGTGCAAGAATGAGGACGTGGCGCAGATCGAGGTGGAGAAAGTTCTTCTTTTGTTTCTGAGACTCTTCTATGCCCATCCGCACCTGAAGGAGCTTTTCTTCCAAGTCGTGCAGATGCTGTACTACCGGTGGTCGCTACGCCGGATGAAGGAAGCGGAGGAGGCTCGCTCCAAGGAGCAGCTATTCAAGTTTGAGGACGAGTCCAGCGCTGAAAAGGAGTTTCAGCAACTTTTCCCAGACTTTGAAAACGTGCTCACCATCTCTGACCATGTGTCAGTCGCTGTCGACTTTTCCGATGTCTACGCCCAGCTGGCGAAACTGTTTGTATCCCAAGATCCTGGCTCGCTAATGGAGTCACTCCTAGAAAGCGGTCAGGCAATGGGGACACTGTCTCAGATGAGCTCCTTCCTGGAGGGCGAGGCTTCCACCGGTTCCCTCGCTGGAATGGTTTCTCTTATGTACAACCAGGTGGAGCAGATGGAGGATACCGCGCAGTCTGTCAACTTCTACCACGGGCACATCCCTGGGGAGACACTTTTGTCGAACAAGGTGGTACAGGACTTGCACTGTGGTGTACAGAAGCTCGTAGCGCAGTGGCCAGAACACGCCACGCTGCAGCAACTGGACTCTGCCTGTGAGGAGTTTTCTCTGTTTGACGTCAAGACACCTGTCGCCAGGCTGCTTCAGAAGATGGAGCAGCTCTACACTCTGGTGGCGGAGTGGGAAAAGTACGCCCACTCCAAGGTTTCCCTCCAGACGCACATGGACGAGTTGACGAAACTTGTTGTTAGATGGAGGAAGCTGGAGCTTTCGTCGTGGCAAGACATCTTCCACCACGAGGACGCCATGGTTGAAAAACGCGCAGGCGGATGGTGGTTCCATCTCTTTGAGACGGTGGCACTGCCTCTCTATAACGGGGAAGAGCATAACACGAGTGCGGTTCTCACGGCGATCAACGTGTTCCTGAGTCAGACAACCTTCGGCGAGTTCCCCCACAGACTAGCTTTGCTTAGGGCGTTTTCCAGGTTCCTGAAGGATGCCTTTTCGACCAGTCTTCTGGAAAACACCGTGTCGTTCTACGAGATGTTTGTACCCGTTGTGAGTGATCGTATCGCACAGGGGAGAAAAGTCTTGGAAAAGGATATCAAGGAGGTTATTCTTTTGGCGTCGTGGAAGGACGTGAACGTGGAAGCACTTAAGCAGAGCGCGCGCAAGAGTCACGCCAGTCTATTCAAGATTGTGAGAAAGTACAGAGCACTGATCAACGAGAGTGTTACTGGCATCATCGAGAATGGCATTTCCACCAAATGCAGCGTGCATCTGGCTCCTTTGGCGGAGGGAAGAGACTTTGAGGCTGACACTGACGTTGACTGCGCAGCCATTTCCACCTGGAAAGACCGGTCTCTTATTCTGCAGAACATTGGCAGTCTGAAGCGCAATCTAGGGCTGTATGTGAAGAAGGTGGAGGCCTGTGAGGTTCCCTCTTTGTATCCCTTCTGTAAGGATATTCTGTCCGAGATGGAACGGCTGCGTACGGAAACGCCGTCGCAGCAGACCGAGGAAAACAAGAAGGAGGTTGCCGCTTTGAAGACGCAGAAGCGGAAGTTGCTGAGCGATACTCTGAAGGAGCTGAAGCGGAGTGGACTGAGACTGAGACTCACTACCGATGTTCAGAAAACGCTTGTTTCAGTCACTTTTATTCTGGGGAATACGGCTTCCCTGCCTTGTAAAGAGGAGGACGGATACTTCATGAGGGTTCTGGACCTTTTGCCTCGGCTCAGAAGGGCTGTATCCGAGCCTAACGAAGAGGTTCCAGTCAACGATGCGCAAAAGGGGCTTTGCGCCTGTGAGAACCTGCTGTACTCAATGGTGTCACAGCGTAAGCCGCTCGCAGACTGCTATACCCACTATGACAAGTTGATGCACACTCTAGAAGGGCTGAGAGATGTTGCAGAAAGGTCCACGCCAACAGCGGTTCCAGTCAGGTTAACCGCGCAGTTTGAGAGACTCAGTATGTGGCTTCCAAAACTGCTGGACCTGTTCCAAGGTGTGCCTTCTGCGCCATCGTTTGCCGAGTTGGGTAGTGGCGTGGCGCAGCTTGTGGCGCGGTACAACGAGCTATCATCCCAAGTGACGAGTGATGCGCATGTTGATTTTCTGCAAGATGTGGCAAAGTTTGTTAGCGATGCTCACGCCCACCTGGGCAACAACTTTATGGGTCTGGCCGTGTCTGTGTGGCTAGGCTCGTTTAACTTTTCTCTTCAGGTGGAGAGAAGCGGCACTGTGGAGCTTGTGGAGGCCAGTTTCCGGAAACTCACAGCCACGATCCTTGTATGCGTGCAGGATGTTGTGCGTGCCCAGAAAGAGTTAAGCGAGGACGACGACATGTGGCTGAGCGAGAATGAGACACAGCTCAAGCAGTTGGTATCTCTGCTTCGCTTGAGAAGCGTAGAACGGAGACTGGATGAGTGTATTCAAATGCTGTATGGATGCGGAGACGAGCTATCCAGACGTGTCGTTCAGTTCTCTTACCCTGTGATATTGTCCTACTCTCAGCTTGCCAAGTGCGTCCTGGAAAAGACTCGTTCCAACTATGTTGAGTTGGGACACTCTACGCTTATCCTGATGAGCTCTCTGTACACTTTGTGTACGGAGGGGTTCTGTTCCCCTGAGCCCCCCAGCGAGACGAAGGAGTCTGACAATCTGGAGCAGGGCACTGGCTTAGGAGACGGCGAGGGCGCGTCTGCTAAAGATGGCGAAGAGGAGGATGAAGATCTGGAGGAGAATGCACAGCAGCAGAACGACGAGCAGCCAGACGAGGAGAACGACAAGGATGCGGTGGAGATGTCGGGCGACATGGCTGGCGAGAACGGGAACGCTTCTGATCAGGAGGAGGAAGATGATGGCGAGAATGAGGAGATGGATGAGGAGGTGGACGATCTGGACGATGCGGATCCAAACGCTGTGGACGACAAGATGTGGGACGATGAGGCGAACAGCGAGAAGGAAAAGCAGGGCGAGGATGTGGACTCGAAGGAGGGGGAGATGGAGGCGATGGAGTCTGGAGATGAGAAGGAGGGGGAGAATGAAGGAGATGAGGGAGAGGGAGAAGGAGAAGAGGGAGAAGAAGGTGATGAAGAAGAAGGAGAAGAGGGCGACGAAGGTGAAGATGTGGGTGAGCAGGACGACAACGTCAGGAACGAAGAGGGTGAGGAGATGGATGAAAATGTCCCTGATATGGAGGGTCTGGATCTTCCTGACGATATGAATCTGGATGACGAAGACGATGAGGAGAATGAGAATCAGAATGACGACGGAGAGGGAATGGAACAGATGGATAAACTTGATGAGGATGGTTCCGATGGTTCCGATAAGGATGCTTCTGATCAAGAAATGGAGAATGCATCTGAAGGGGAGGATTCCAATGGCTCTGACGAGGAGATGGAAGTCGAAGGGGAACTTCAGGAAGAGTCTCTAGAAAATCAAGAGGAGCCTGAGGAAGAGTCTGAAAATCAGGAAAACCCCTTGGAAGACCAAGAAGAACCGTTGGAAAACCAACAAAATTCAGAGGAACTCCAAGAAAATCAGCCCATGGAATCGGGACTCGACGCTGAAGGAGCTGACGAAACCGAAAAGGCAGAAGACAACACCACCGAAGCCAACGCTGGAACATCTGCTCAAGGCGGAGAAGCCGAAGCGGAGGCAGAAACGGAAGCGGTGGGAAGCTCAGGAACAGCACAGTCTCAGGTGGATGAAAAAGAGGACGAGTCACACACCGACGAGTCACGTGACCAAGCTAGAGAGTCACTTCAGCAACTTGGTGATGCGCTCAAAGAGTTTTACCGCCGTCGCCAGGAGATCCAGCAATCTTCAGAAGCGAGCGAGGACCAGTCTGGAGAGAATCCGGAAGCTTTCGAGCACACCGACCAAGCGGAAACCACTACCCAGGCCATGGGGTCTGCCAGCATGGATCAAGTTCAATCCTTGAACGACGACAATGCGATTGATGAGGTGGAGGAAGAGTCTGAGAGAGCGGAAGAGGTGGATGAAAATCAATCCACTGCCATGGACCCAGATGTGGAGATGTCAGATCTCCAACAGGGAGAAGCTGGTGCGGAAACAAACGGAATCACTCGCACATTCGAGCAGTCTGACAGATCCTCTGAAGAGGGTCGTGTGCAGGACCAGGAGGAGGCTGACGAGTATGTCAAGTTGGAACTGGGCGAAGACCTGGAACTGTCCAACGAGGGAATTCCTCCCAGATCGCTAGACGAGTCCTCGCAGCTTTGGAAGGAGTCCGAACTGGCTACCCAGGAACTGGCTTCAGGACTGTGTGAACAGCTCAGACTGATTTTGGAACCTACCCTTGCCACAAAGCTAAAGGGAGACTACAAAACAGGAAAGAGACTTAACATGAAGCGGATTATTCCCTTTATCGCATCGCAGTTCAGAAAGGACAAGATCTGGCTCAAGCGCACCAAGCCAAGCAAGAGACAGTACCAGGTGATGATTGCTGTGGACGACTCTAAATCCATGTCCGAGACTAAGAGCGTAAGTCTGGCGTTCCAGAGCATAGCCCTGGTGAGTAAAGCGTTGACTCAACTCGAGTCTGGAGGTCTCTGCGTGGTAAAGTTTGGTGAGTCCACAAAAGTGGTTCATCCGTTTGATAAACCCTTCACACAGGAGTCCGGCCCAAAGATATTCCAGTGGTTCGACTTCCAGCAGACCCGAACCGATATCCGTAAACTCGTCAACAACTCCCTCACCCTCTTTGACACGGCAAGGGCCACAGGCAACGCCGATCTGTGGCAGCTGCAAATCATCATCTCCGACGGCGTCTGCGAAGACCACGCCACCATCCAGAGATTGGTCAGACAGGCACGCGAGGAGAAGATTATGCTTGTCTTTGTTGTTGTGGACGGAATCGCCTCCAACGAGTCGATCCTCGACATGAGCCAGGTAAGCTATGTTCCAGACGCTAATGGGAACCTCGTTTTGAAGATGGACAAGTACCTCGATACCTTCCCCTTTGAGTTTTATGTTGTTGTCCACGACATTCACCAGCTCCCAGAGATGCTGGCTCTCATTTTGAGACAGTACTTCACCGAGTTGGCGAGTGTGTGATTTTCTGAAGATTTTAAGTACCGTCTATTGGATTATTTTGTTTTATGATTACGTAGGGGAAAGGTGGAGACAAAGTAAATGGTAGACATTTCTCTAATACTTGTTCTGGATTCAAAGACAAAGAGTAAATTGTATGGTCTGATATGAGCAGGTAACAGGGCGAATCAAGAGCCCGATAAGATCTTCAAAAAAAATCTGATTCTGTTAGAAGAAAAGAGGGGGGGAACTTTCAATCAATATCTTGATTGAAGCTTTTTTTTTTACCTCCTTAAAAGAGTCCAATATCTCTGAATATCCCTGGTGAACACATCCATAAACCATTCTAGATATAGTCGTGCTATAATCAAACAAGTGCTGGTGACTACTTAATTGTGATCCTTACACCTCTTGATTCTCAGCAATCAAGAGTAAATCCATACACCCTTAAGCGCGCGCTTAACCCCCTTTTCTTACTATTTAAACCCCACAGTAACCTATTGTGTGATCCATAGAACTGCAGTAAAAAAATCCTATGAGTCTCTTCCATAGCTGCCCACCCTCTTCTTCAGGTTCTGACTCACCCCACATAGGAAGAATGGAATCCATGGAGAGCCAAGGAGACGGTTATTTCAGACCTCGCTCGAGAGGGGTGACGTATTTTTACAAGAGGGATGATTCTATTCCATCAAGGTTTCGAGAATTAGTTGCTGAAGTAATCTTGGAGGGCATTAATTCCTCTGAAATCGTGCGAGCTTTGCATCACTTGATGAGCGATCTTTTATCTGAGCCTGCTATTGTAAGCACTGCACTGAATGCGAGAGTAATCCTAGTTTATCAAAGATTCGAAATTTTTTCACCTCCAAACAAAATCCTTATAACAATCCGCTGGAAGTAGGAAAAAGGAAGAGCACTTTGAAGATACCATACCTTATTCTGTAATGTTACACTGTTTTTGGAAGCAGGAGCCGTCTTGTTAAGGACCTGGCGAAGTCAGTACCCACCATTTATATCAACTAGGGGAGAGAAGATGGATTTCCGCAGAAGACAAAGATTCCAGCCAGTTTTCTTGAAAGGTTAAGGTACAACGTGCGGCGACTTGATGTAGAACTTGAAAGATGTTTCCTGCGGGCCATTCGAAAGATTACCAAATTCATCGACGAGTTTGAGAATCATATGGGAAGAAGCAGCATTTTGGAAGAAGTGGGGAAAGAACAAGTGAGTGGTGGAGCGAATTTCTTGAACCCGGAAATGCTGACCACTTCTACTACACCTGGGGAGCACGTTTGATCCGATTTCAATAGAGTTATGCCACAGACTCCTGAGAAGGAAAAGCTCCGAATTTTGTTTGTAATAGACGAGGCGAGATTACTCGGGCCCCAGAAAGTGAAGAGCAATCAATTGTTGAACCGCTTGAGGGCGGTCTTGTATAGACTGAAAACGGTATATTCACCTTCTTGGTGGATACAAGTCATGCTGCTGACTTTGATAGCTCGGAATGGCGCGCTATTCCTCTTCCTTGATGGCCATCAGAACGAATCAAGGCGAACCCTCCTTTATACTGTTTGAACCTCTTTGACATCTTTGCGGGCGAGATGGAAGTGTCCCTGAGGATCGTGGCTTCCAAGAAAAGCTTCCTTAAAATGGGCTGTCCAAAGTCGTTGCGGCTCTTCGAAGGCGAACATGCTGATGTTGTCGAGCTAGCTAGGAGCAAGCTGGATGTTTCTGTTGATTTAATGGAAAAGGAGTTGGTATCGATGATGTGTCTCTATTCAGTACCATTTCAAGGTAGTGAAAAAGGCATGTCTTTGTTGAAAAACATGGCATATCCAGCTTACATATCTCTTAGCCACAGTTTGCTCAAAGTCTCATATCAGTCTGAGCCAGTTTTGATAGATGCTGCGCATACGGCTCTGGAGGATGACCGTTTGGTCCACCCTCTGGATCATCTCAATATGTCCATGATGAGAGGTGAAATATTATCCGACGACAAGGTGGCAGTGCTGGTGCGCATTCTGGTCATGAGGCTCGTTACCGATCTACATTCAGATGTCTATTCTGACTCGCCATGAAGGATACACTTGATTAGTGTGAAACAGTTCTTTGAGTCGATGGAACTTGACCTGGAATCCCAAAATGATCAACTTCATGGAATGATAGCGGCTGAAGAGGCGCGCTTCAAAAAGCTCTGTACCTTTCTCATTAGCTCTAGAGGTAGAGTTGATGATTCGAGAGATTTGCTGGGTCTGGAAGACCACTCGGGAAATGCTGAGGTGTTTTATTTAATGTCTTCTTGGTTATCTTGGGAATGTGGCAACAATCATTGATGATTTTGAGCGAATAAAATCCTGAGAAGCATTTCGATACTCGAGGATCGAGGACATAAATGTCCTCGTTCGGCTGCTCTGGGATTCTTTGCTGACTAGCTATTCCCTTTGAAGTCCATTGTCACTTGTTTTCTAGTAAGTTCAGAGCTTCCAGTATACTCAAAAGGGACTGTAGGATTGACGTCAAATTTCAGTATTCAAACCTGCAGAAAAAGCGAGAAAAGGCGTCAGTGAGCATGCGTATACCCAAGGAGGCTCTGTTGTGTTACAGTTGTGTACATATCGAAACTTATCACACCAGCTTACCGGAGACGGCCCTTCATTACAGGACTGTGAAGGGCGGCATGCCTCCTTCATTCAAGGCTCACTGTTACATTCTGCTTTGAAACTGCGTCCACAAACATTTATTGACATTCTAGAGACTAGGAATTGCTGCTTCTGCTCGATTCAATCCAGGTTTGAGGGTCTGATTTTTCCAACTTCCCTGGCACTGTTCGAACTAGTTTTTGGTGAATGATATCCTATAGTACATCATCTTGTGAAACGGATTAGCTTTCAGCACTTACAACCGACCACAAAGGTTGACTGGCAATTCGATTATAACAATTTCACAAACAGTGAAAGATGATCAGAAGACGAGGTTACTTTCGGTCATTTTGTGGGAGATGCATTTGTTTAGCGATTGTTGGAACACAGGATGAGGGTAGAATGGAAGCGCACTCAAGCGGTCAATTACAACAGCAGTAGACGCATGGGACACGCACAAAAAAAATATGAAACCCTTTGCTTGGCATGCGATGCGACCAAATCAAGGCTTTGCCAAGCTTGAATGTCGTGAAGGATATCGAGATTCATTTTCCTTTTTTGTTAGGGCATGATTCACCGATATAAAGAGAACATAGGACACCCGCCTTTCCACAGACAACTCTAGAATGTTTTTTACCAAGGATCAAAATTCGAATGGGCAGATTTTCTTTCAACGCGGGGCACCTGCAAAGATGTTTTAATCAGCTCATGCAGCTTATTCTTGGCCATAGCTTTGTAGCTCGATTTGGATAACTAAAGCACCATTTGTCTGGTGCTTTCTTTTTTCTGACCTGGCAAAGTTGGGTTCGAATACCATTAATCGATATGGCACCCAGATACGTATTAATTGGCCTTTATATATCAGCGTTCCAAAAGTGTGGTGCTTGGCTTGCATTGAAAAATGTCCTATAAGCAAGATTCGCGATTTAGAACCATGCAAGTGATGCATAAGGTGCATCTCGCAAATTCAGGAAGAAGGACTAGCCAGACGAGCCAATCAAATTAGGAAGATGACGAGAGTTCATTAATAAGCTTTCTCTGCTGCCATATACCTTTGCAAAATTCTCATCGCTCAAGATCTAATATGCAGGGCCAACGGTTCATGCAATAACCTGCATAAAAAACTGGTTTTTTCAATCATCAACAAAGTATTGGCCACGATGAGCTCAAAGATATCGGCATTAAGAAAATCCAGGGAGTATATAAACAATGGCTGGCTACCTGTGGCAACTGTGAAATGAGATTGGTTTATGTGGCCCTCGCCGTGTTTGTAGCGGCGGTGCACTGTGGAACCTTTCTCGATTCGGTGGTAGGAACAGCGTGTCAGCAGAACCTTATCCAGTATGAATACGGCTGTGGTCCTGGCTTTGTGTGTAAATGCCAAAGCCCTCAGTGGCTTGGATCAATCATGGAATGTATTCACAGCCAAGCTAAAAGCGAAAGAGAGATCAACCGCGGTATTAAATTTATAATCGCAAGTTGCAAAGAGAGAGGTTTGAGAACTCATACGTATGAGCAGATGGAGGGTTACTACCAGAATGCCACATCGTATCTCAGAGAGCCCACTCTGGATGATAGGCTAGTGCCAATCCAGAACCCGGTTTATGTGAACATGACGAGTTTCCACTTCTACATGTCCAGTTACTCAAGCGTTCACAGTCACGTTGTTCTTTCACAGTGGCTTGGATGGGGGCTTAATGCTTACTGGGGAGCCGTTATCGCCGCGGCTACTCTTTACCGGTTAACCAAAAGGCACATCAACCTACCAAACTGGGTGACAAAGTACCTTTTACTCAAGTCACTGGACCAGAAGTTTCCGATTTTGGCAAGAATATCCCCGATTCGCATTCCCAATAACATGCAAGTGATAATCATCTTTGGGTTTACGGTGCAAACAATTCTGTCAACCGCCATCTCATACAACGTGGTAACTCCGAACGCTTACATACGTGACCCATACTTTATGTTGCTGAGACTCATGGGGTACCGTACTGCTTTGCTATCGTTCTCGCTGTTTCCTGCAATCTACTTCTTTGGTATAAGGAACAATCCGTTCAGTTACATCAGTGGATTGTCTTTTGCAGACTTCAACCTCTACCACCAGTACATATCAGTGGTAATGGCTATAGAAGGTCTGCTGCACAGTGCTGTATGGACGGTATATTCCATGAAACGTCAAGGATACTACTGGTGGGTGACAGACCGCTACTTCCAATGGGGTATTGTGGGGACCATTTCGGTGTACTTGCTCATCTTTCAAAGTCACCCGCTGTTCCGTAAATGGTGTTACGAGTTCTTTTTGAAAGTCCACCAGGCTTTCAGTGCACTTTTCATAGTGGCGATGTGGTATCACTGTATATCCTTTGGCTGGATGGGATGGGTCTACTCTATGGTGGCCATATGGTGCTTTGACAGACTGTGCCGTATTGTTAGGATCGTGGCTAGCGGCGGGTACCAGAATGCCGTTTTGAAGAAATACGAGGGAAAATCAGATGTCATTGAGATAACCTTGCAAAAGCCAAGACTCTTTACCTACTTCCCAGGTTGTTATTGTTACATCAACTTTGCTGATCCGTGGTATTTGATTTGGCAGAGCCACCCATTTACTGTGATCGAGAGCGAGAACGATCTAGTGTTTTACATCAAGGCTAAAAAGGGGATCACCCAATCGCTTGCCAAAAGGCTGGAGCAGAATGGTTCTTTAGAAACAAAGATCATTTTGGAAGGTCCTTACGGAGAGCCCCTTGAAAAGAGAGACACAAAAACTGTGGGGATTGCTGGCGGGCTCGGTATTACTTCTGTTTACCAAGATTTAGCCTCGTGTACCACCACTCCCCTATATGTGTCGCGCGATACTGCTGACAGCAGTGAGGAATCTCTGGGAAAAAAGCAGAGCACAGAGAAGGATGGTACCCTTTGCTTCAACAAACTTTACTGGGTCGTTAACGATGTCACCGAAGTGGAGTGGTTTGGCGAAAAGATCCGCCATTTGATCAAGCTCGGATGCGAGGTTGAGGTTCTTGTGACTGATCCAGCCCAAGTTTCCTTGGAGGAATATGTCACCATCTTGGGAGGCAGACCTGATGTGAAAGGCTTAGTCATGGCTGAAGTTTCTGCTGCCGAGGAATCTGGGCACGACGTTGACTTTGTGGTCTGCGGACCAATCTCTTTGAGTAACGACGTAAAGCATCAAGTGTCTATCTGTATGCCAAAAGGAAATTCCAACTCGCGGGTTGGGTACCATGAGAGGAACATGGAGCGTTGAAGTTTGTGCATTTACAAAGGTGCTGTATATTATTCTTGCGTGACTCCGCCACTGGAACCCAGCAGTATGGCTATTCATGCGGTTATGATGAGTATCCTCTACATCTACTCCATTACGCTCTTGTTGTTTGCTGGGATGGTGGGAAGGCTCTTCGCCTCTGTATATAGTATAAATATGGCTGACACGGTGATGTCTGGTTGCGACGAAGGGTATGGGCATAGCATCAACCAATAATACTTCTTTCCCGAGTATGGCTAAAGCCAATACAGGAATTCGTAATCACTAAACCCAATCAACACTAAAGCCTTTATGCATTCAACTTCCAAGTGCTATTTCAAATAGCGCGAACGAAGCCTCTTTTCGCTTTAATGATCTCACTCCTCGACAATCCACAGACTAATGTCATCTGAAAAAAACAGGAATCCGTCGAGTCGTGCAATCATTTCCGCTACGCTTCAATGATCACACTCCTCAACGATACACAAATCAATGTCATCGAAGAAAAGAAAGAGAATTTATCTCACT
>JAKTTA010000261.1:0-32179 GCA_030580415.1 Citeromyces nyonsensis
AATAAGGTGTAGGGATGATGAAAGCTAGTTAGCAGAACGGCTTAGCAGAACTAGCCGCGGTGAGTTCAAAAATACGTGGTGGTGTTGTAAATTATCAGTAGCATTCAACGTTATGGCTGGAAGAGAAATACAGGTAGTTAGTAGGTGTGTTTTTGGTCTCTAATAATGTGTAGGGATGGTTATGTATTCGAGCGCAGTGGGTTTGGTGTGGCTCCAACTTCTTAGCAAGCGTCTAGCAAGTTGACGAAAATTGCCGGGTTTTTTTTTGAATGTGGTTGCTGAAATTTTTCTTGTGTCGACAGGAAGAAGTTTGTCGTTTTATGGCTGACAAGAGTGGGTAGGGATGGATAAGGCTGATGGCAATGGAAGTGCTGTGGGAAAGCTGGCAAGGGTTGGGATTATCTTTAAATTACTATTCACCAGATGGTGATCTGATCTAGATTCCTGTTATTTGCTGGCGATCTTAGATCTTTAGATAAGATCGCACTGTGGAAAATATCATGAGGGATCTAGATCATGATCTTGGTGAATACTACTTTAAATAGGGTCAGAGGGAAACTTGTAAGTTGTTAGTTGGGATACTGCTTTAGCTGAGAGGCTATAGGTTCAACTGGCTCAAAACCTGATGTTAGGATGTGTCTATCTAGAGAAAGAGAAATAAATATATGAAACGCTACTCGTTGACCAATATCCTTACACTTATTTCAAGACCCTATTGCAAGGGCTGATCGAACTTTGTATCGCGAGAAAAGTGAAACGATATGTGGAGTAAAAGACTTTGAAACACATGACATGAAAAAAAAATATCAGACAACGAAGCATCATCTCGCGCTTTCACCTTTTTTTTTTTTTTTTCGGTGCTCCAAGAAATTATATCGAGAAATCTTCTTCAGCAAGCAGTTATCCCGTACTCAAACTGCACCTTGGCTGTTCTCCTCTGTACAGATTCAAAAGAAACAACCAGTTCACTTCTACCTCCCTCCCAAATGACTTTTTGGTTTCTGCCGCAGAATCTGGGTGTCTTGAATTCTGTGAAATCTCAGGAAGACATTATGAGGGAAATGGACCACCTATTTGGGCTCCTCGTTACAATGATAAATTTTTAGGAAACAGAGGTGAGGGACAGATATCGTATGTTGGAGCTAGAGTTATGTACTATATTAACCACACAGAAACCTTAGCACCATAAAACCAGTTTGGGGACCAGTACTACTGGATCAGAAGTTAGAAAGGTGCTTACGCCTGCTTCTATACACATAAGAACACCGCATATCTACCCGATCGGATGAGCAATGGTATCGATGGGTTACCCAGCGAACCAAGCTCGCCTCATGTTGGCGTTTGGCGGAAGAATTGAGAGAAGCATCATGATGGCAGAGATTAGAACATCATGAAACCAATCCTGAAAAGGAAAGAATTTATCACCGAAAGAGAACACACAAAACTACTACCAAGCAACTAAAAATTGGTTGACCTTTTTTCAAATACCATCTGGCATGGTATCGAATTTTTGGTCGATTGATTCCAATACAACACGAGTACGTTGAGGGATATATGATTATCTTGTATATTAATTAATGGAACTTTTAGTAAAAAAAAATTACAGGGAGAGCTCGATCTGAGAACGTCGGAGCTCTTCATATTATGCAAGTCCATTAAATGTCTGTTCTACTGTCTGATGCAACGCGCAGCAGCATGTAGTAGGCCGCATAAGCCTATAAAAAAAGGTAATGCAAAGTGGGTTTATTAATAGATTCGAAGATCGCCCTTCACTCAAAAGGGGGTGAATTCTCAATTCTACATATTGGTATTTTTTCCACTACCGGGAGCGGTTCGAAGCAAAGCCCTTGAGTAATTTGTTTGAATTTTTAGTTTGTAAGGAAGGTGAAAACACGAGGGCGATGATACGGATTGAACTGGAAATAAGAGGCGGCTGTCTAATTCGAATCTTTCATGAAAGGAAACATTAATGTTTAGTATTTAAGTATTGAAAAGAGAAACCACCATCAAATCTACAGCTAAATTTCTTGTCAGACTTTAGAATATGGAAAAGAATGTCCGAGAATAGTGGGTACCCGAGTCGATCGCTGGCAGAGCTCTTTCCCTGGCGAGAAATCCCCAGTTCGAATCCCTAGATTCACTTTTGTCTGGATCAGATCACAGTTTTTCGTGAGCGACCTAGATCTATCAGTAAATTCCAAGATTCCTGATTTTTCTCTTGAGAGATAGCCAAACTGTCGTCACTCTGTTGAGGTTGAACCAGAAGACGGCAGGAACCATAGGTCAAGATGGTTCAGTGTGGACGTCAAATCGGTTGTCAGTCTCCTCTCAAACTCGTAAATCTCGATAAATCAATAGGGAACGTATACTTATACTCCCACGTTTCCATGAACACTGAGAACTTCTCCATTCTTTTCACACATAGCATACATTTCAGTCTAGGATAGTGTGGATAGTTGGCCAACTTCGGAGCTTCTTACACCACTAGATATCGACAATGCTTAAAACGTAGCTTGTCGAGAACCAGCGTGATCTCAGTTTCTCAATAGCTTTAGAATAGTTCCTCCTCCTCATATACCACAAGAGTACCTTCATCCACCTTTAATTGGCCCTTTCGTCGTTACTTCGTGTCAGTTCTTGGTAAAGGAAAAATGGTTGAGGGGCCGAAATTTGATCATTAATACATCGATGAGGGATGATATTCCTCCATCTCTGGCAATATGAAATAGTCGTACACACTGAAAATAAGTTTTCAGATATCGTGTTAAGAATATATAATGACTTTTTATCACCAAAATGTTGAACTGACTTGGGCTTTCCTAACCTCTTCTCAATATCTCTAAGAAAGTATCACAAACGGTCTCAATTTGCATTTACCCCTTAATCTCTGTAGCGAACATCACGCACTGCAATCTATGCGAGTCTAGACTCTGTTGAGCTGTAGGGTGATGCATATTTTGGATAAAAGGGAAAATGGCGTTGAGCCGTTTGGAGGTAGATCAGGGTAGACTTTCGCATCAGGGAGACCATATAGAAAGAATACATTGGCCTCCACAGCCATGCCAAGGAACTCTAACCCTAATGCTGATATCGTAACTTGCGATAAGTCGTCGCAAGCGATAGCTCCCTTATTATTCTCGAAGATCAAGGGGGCGGGGGTAAGATTGAAGCTTTCTACACTCGAATCCACAGACATTTATTCGTTCTCATGCCGAATTCCTTTCACACCAGACCTCCAGCATTTATAGTCTGTCTCTGGATTCGGCTTCATCTTATCCTCACCGAAGCTTCAGCTAGGAAGCCCTACTTATAATTGTAGGTACTGATGCCGAGATGTTAGAATTTACGTACGCAAGTAACCGTTTACGACGTTTTTTACCCATTTAATGTATTCTGATGTTACCGTAAAGTACAAAACAGACACCTTCAACTCAGTAATAATCAACCACCCATAGAGACGCAATCTTTGGGAGGCTTGCAAGATATCTATTGATCGCTAAATTATAAGGGCAGAAGCCGTTTTCATGGTATATAAAGTGGCTATCGAGTCTCAGTGCCAGGAGGTTCAAAACTAGGTAGAAATGGGTGAAAATCAAAGTTTCTTGAAAATGTACTGTCAAGAAAAATCTGACATTCTCGCTCCACTGAACCGCGTCTCAAATAATCTCACAGAATGCTAGTCAAACAGATCAGACATACACAATGGTACGTGTTCTTGAAATCCTCGCATGATGGCTCTCATCTAATTGAATTGAAAGAAATTCTCGAAAGATTCGAATGGGATACACCATATTCACTGAAGATTTTTAGCCACTAGCGTTCCTCCAATTCTTTGACAGTTGAGTAGCCAAGACATTTCTAGTCAAAACCCATCTTGTACTATTTGTGTGGTGCAAACGGTCGGCGAGAATAATGTTCTCAATCCTCGCCTTAAGATCCTTTTCATGACATAAATCTAGTTCCAGTAGTAAAACAGCCCCATTACACCACCTCAAACACACGTCATCAGAATGTCATTACAGCTACTCATACTCTGTCAGTTTGTCACGCACCGAATGCAAAAAAGCCGTCTCCTGCCCGTCATCATAATCAAAATAAACCAGCCCTCGGTTCAAAATATCATCCTGCGTGTGCGTCTTTTCAGCTTCCTTAAAATGCTCGAGACAGTAGATTTCTCGCACTCCTTCAGCCACTTTCTTCGGTGGATCCTCCACCTTGGCAGACGACGACCCCATTCTCCTTGGCCGTCTCCTCTTTGCATCAAGAGGCTCGCTCTCCAGAGGTCTCTTTCCACTGGACTCGGCGATATCGCTTAGTTTCTTAGCCTCACTAATGATCCTCGCAAACTCAGCCTCCCTGTCAGGAGTACTGGAACGGACCGGAGTCAATTCCGGAGTACGGAGCTGTGCATTGCGGTACTCCCTTTTGCTTAAAAGCCTTCCCAAAAGAAAAGCCGAGGGAAGTAGTTCTACCCACTTGAAATTGACGCACGAACGACAAGCTTTGCATAGAAGCTCCTCCTTCATCTTTTTCGTCGGGGCAGAGGGAGGAACATATCGCAGCTTCACCATTTGGCTGTAAAGGGCAACGTCCGGATTGAAAGCTGCATGCGCTTTGAACTCATGCTCATAGTCGTTTGCACAGAAACGAATCATATCTATATAGTCATTAAAGCTGGATGACGCTTGCCCCGGTTTTAGTTCCAGAAACTCCTGAAGAACGTTTCGTATCAGCTTTATATAGTTGAACACGTTCTCCTTGCCAACCTTTTTGTAATCGGCAATGGCAGCTTTGCTATACTTGAGCCAGTGCGGCATGGTGAAGTTCACTGCCTCGTTGAAATTGAACCCAGCATTGAACCCAGCATGGTAGGCTTTTGGGAAAGTTATCACATACTCGCCAGCATTCTGTGTGACACTGTATATGGGTAGCTTTTCCTTCATGCGATCGCGAGCGAAATTGCCAACGTCTTTTGGTGACAGTAAAGTAACTAGCTGGTGTAAGAGATCAGGCTGTTTTTCAAAATAGTCTGGTGTGATCTGCCGGAATACCTCGTCAAAAAGATCCGCTCCACTGGCGGGGATTCCGTACCATTTCTTGGGTGCACCGAAATGAGAGTAGTTTGCACTAAGTGTATAGTGGTCTTCCTTATGCCAGCAAAAAGTGGAAAACAGCGATCCTATATAAATCCACGGAATAGTCATCCCCGATATCTCGTCTTCGTTTATATAATTCAAGAGGGACCCCTTGGCAAAGGGTAGTTTTGTGAGATTGAAAGGATGCTGGCTATACCTATCATCCTGGTCCATGGGGAAACCGGATATCTGGCCCGGGAAAGGGTTGTGTATGTCTGCCCCATATCGCACTTCGAGCGAAGCGGATGGGTTGTTAACCAATCGCCAAAAAGTCTCCTCCAAAGTTGCCAGCGAGGGCTTTTGTTTAAGCCCCATGTTCTGGAAAACAAGCTCTTCAAACTTTTGCGAGAAAACCTGGAAATCGTCAACGCTGAAAACAGATTTGTAATCTTCTTCAAACCCGTAAGCTCCAGTTCCGCCCGTAAGACACTGGTCGCAGAACCAGTCTCCTTTGGGGACCCTCTTCAAAGGAGGATCAAGACACTTCAGATGGAACTGTCTTTTGCAACTTTTACCATCGCACAAAAGTAAAGCAGACCGGTTCTTGTTACTACGGCACACCTGGCATGAAGTACGGTTTGTTGGGTCGTCATCGACTACATCTTTTGTTTGGAGGAAGTTAATGTAGTTTTTCAAATTCTTTTTATCCTGAACATTTTCGAATTTGAATTTTTCCAACCCTTCAACAAAAATTTCGTAAATGTGCTTCACACTGCCGTCTTTTAGTGTAACAACTCCTTTCTCGCACTCTGCATAATTAAGCATACGCATATAGCTGTTAAAACCTAAAAGCCACTCGGACTTGTGTCTATTTGAAAGATTTAGTTCGTTCAGCCTTTGCAGTCGAGTGATGAAGCGGAAATTCTCTTTATCAAGACTGAATGGAGGTTTCCAGTTCGCTGGAGGAACAACTTTGAAAATGCCATATTTCTCACCAATAGATACAACCTCTGGGGAGCTCAAATATAGAATCGGCTCTGTAAACTCTTGCTCTGAAGGATACAGAGTCGGTGCTGGGGTCGTCATGGCTGGTGTAAGGATGTCTCGACTCTTTTTCCCGGTGTTTCCTTGTTTCCTTGTTTAAAAGAGAGTTTCCAGAGGAGTTTCAGCTAGGGAAAGCTTCAAGGTTTACAAAATGACTCAAATTGGGGGTATTATGGCAGGAACGAAGAGAGTTGCGATTCACACTCAAAAAAAAGAAAGTGGTTCGATGATGTGGTTAAATTACTTGCGTCATGCAGGGTGTCTGGGTGGGGCCACGCAGGGCAAGTACTATTATCTATTTCTTGTCGTGTATATTAAGGTGGGTATTTAATGATTATTTATGCAGAGCATGACGTTATTCTTACCCCACGCGATAAAGAGCAGCTCGTGCTTTTTGTTACAACAGTTTGGACAACCAACAGAGTGTTGCATCTTGAAAAAGCGGTCAGAACGACCCCTTCAGTAACTATGTAGATGCCATTGTTGTCTGGATGTACCAGTGTAGATAGATTCTTTCAAGCATTAAAGCACTTTAAAGTAATGGAAAATCATGTTTGAGCTAGCAGGGTTAATGATAAAATGGCAACTCCATATCAAACGATTGCGCTCACACTCATCAGTACGCTTTATATGACCTTATCACACTCATACTCTCCTCTTGCAATGCCATATTTTGATATCACCAAGAAAGGGGATCATGTTTCGAGATGTAGGCATCAAGTATTGAGCACTTTTTCTACAGATAATACCTTTTCTGCTGTAACTTCAAATTTTTTGAATAAAGGCATCGGTCACATGTATTCAGTCCTTTGTCCAAGATGTATTGGCGACCTTTTATGTTGAGTTGGTATGGCGGTCTTACTTGTTGAGTTGGTATGGCGAGATGCTGATTCTGAATGATGACGTCACTGGTGATACTCCATATCAAATCCTCAGTGAGAGAGCATTCAAGCATAGATATAGCAGTTTTTCTAAAACACCAAAATCTTTACTAAATTCTGTTTTTGTTGACATGGTCGCCTAGGATCGGTTCGGGTCCGATGGTGTCGTTGGAGTTGTCGATTTGGGAAGTCATTTATTGCTTACTTAGTGAGATGATTGAACTGTAAAAGTCACTTGTTCACCTAGTTACCGGGGACTCCTATATATACTTACCAATTTGCCAAATTCTCCACCATCATGCAATGTTAATGCATCGGGCCTATACGGAACCGTTGTAATTGGTCCAGTGCATCTGGGCGACGAGGTCACTTGATTTGACTCGGGAAGTATTACTGTATATGCCGCGTGCCTGTTTAGGAGTACCGGATTACGGTACTCAGTGTTAGACCTATTTCGGTCGACTAGCTATTTGCTAGAGATGATTCGAATTCATGGTTTGATTTCAGGTCTCATCGGCCCATGGAGTGGCTATAATTTAGGCACTTTCACTCCTCATGCAACGCTTGGCGCATGGGCTACTGCAATAGTATGCAGTGGAGCATTTCCGCCATTACTTCACTTCCGTGGAAGGTGGTGTTTTTCCATTGATCCTTCCATCCGACGTTTTGTGGAATAGCTAACTGGTTTTATGGTATATTGCTGTTTGTTGTTAGTAGTGTAATTGGTTACTTACTCCTATGGTGACTTTTTTTTTTTTTTCTCCACGTAAATAGTCAACTTACGGAACCACCGCCTACAGAATCACCCCTCCGCGACTCGAACCCTAAAATGACAGCTCTCTCATCCAAGACTCTCAACTATGGAAGAATTATATTCCTTCTAGCCATCTCGTTCATGCTGCTTAATGACCCGATGGCGGTGACCGAGCTTCCCTTGGTGATAATCCTCACTCAGTCGATGCAATTGGTAAGTTTTTTTTTCTCTCCAAAAACTTTTCACTAACTCTCTCAGCCCATCGTGGAACTCAATGAGTATTCTCCCGTTTTCGGTATAATCTCTGTTTTGTTTTTAGTCATTGCATTCTCTGATTTGATTCCATTAATGGGGTCCAACGTTGCATATTTCGAATCTGCAGTGCCATTCCGTCTATTTCTCTTTTTCGGATTGGCCACATACTGCTACGTTGGTTCTTCTTTCTATATATGTAATGGGCTTGTTTTTGTATACTCTTTTGCTGAGGTTTGGTTCAACTTTCTGATCTATGCGGCGCTTCGCGACGAAAAGTATGTCAGGGACAAGGCTCAGGCTCAAAAGGAGCGCCAGACAATGGATGAGCTTCTGCGGGGCGATAGAGATCCCAAGGAGAGTGAAGAGCTTCTGAAATCGATGGAAGAAGAGGAGTTTAACAAAATCATGCAGCAGCTGAAGGAGGATCACTCCATCTCAAAGCCAAAGTCTAACTAGCTTGTTTATAGAATGAACCACTTGGAAACTTTCCGTAGTGTCTTTGGTTGACCTCTACACATTACTTCTTTCCTAAACTACTGCCAATCTTGGCAGCCTCCTCAACACCACGGGAGATGGCACTTCTAATTCCACGATCCTCCATCTCCATCAGCCCACCGATGGTCATTCCACCAGGAGTGCAAACGGCATTTTTCAACACAGCAGGATGCTCTCCCGTGATCTCAGCCATTTTGGCACTCCCTTCCATAGTCTTAATGGCACATTCTCTAGCAACAGGATATGGAAGACCCATCCGTACACCACCCTCGATGACGGACTCCAGCATCAATAGGTAGAAAGCCGGTCCGGATCCTACGATTGACGAGGCACCCACCATATTTTTCTCGGGAACTTTGATGGCTTTTCCTACCGGGTTGATGAGTTTCAAAATCAGATCGTCGTATTTTTCCGCTGGCTCACTCAGTGAAATGACAGCCATACCGTATCCGTACTGAGCCGGGGTATTTGTCATAACTCTTGCAATGTACTTGGAGTACTTCTCTAACTGAGCGATACTCCATCCTGCCAGTAGTGAAATGATCAATTGATCATGAAGTCCTTCGGCAACCTGTCCCATGATGTCTTCACACATATAAGGCTTACAGCCGAGAATGATAATGTTGGAGTTCTTGACAGCTTCAACATTCTGGTCTTTTCCAAAACTTGTCTCGATTTTATCGCCAAATTGAGACTGGAGTTTGGAAGCAGAAGCTTCAGATCCAGTACAGCAGATGAATTTCGCTGGGTACGGGTCAAAAGTGGAGTTTAAAATGGCGGAAAGAACCGCAGTGCCCATGACACCGCATCCTAAAACTGCAATCGTGTAGTTTTCCATTGTGGTGTAGGGGTGGAGTTTTTCTGTTGGAGGAGGTGTGGGGATGGCGAGAGGTGTAAGGATCAAGCGTAAGCCACGACGAGTCTGATCATATATTCCATAATTAGAAGGAGCAAGCACTTCCACTTAGCAGTAGAAGAGATATTCAGCAGTAGAAGAGATATTCAGCAGATACGTAAAGAAGGGAATTCGCTAAATTAATCAGTCTTATCCCCTTTACAGAATTGACAGACAGTTCCGCCATTCTCCCACTCTCTTGAATATAATGCAGTAAAAAGTACATCTTACACTCACCACACAAGCAGCTCCTCAAAGTAGTCAACTCTGCTATTTCCCTCCAAATTCTCGGTAACTGCGGCTCTTATGTCGTCGCACATCGCTGGGTGTCCACAAGCTCCTATGGCCACCGTTCCATTTGACTCAGAAATCTCCTGCGATACTATCTGAGCAACTTGCGGCCTTCCCTGTCTAATTTCGATAAAGTTCAACATGTCTTTTATGTTCACCGTTGGCGTGGGTGACTTCTTTTCAGTCACATCTTCGTCTGACGAGGAGCCAGTTTGGTACTGCACCTCCTCGAAAACAGACTCGGGGTTACTGATGTAGATGCAAACCTCAATGCTTGTGTTTTTCAGGGCTAGAAGCTCCTCCATGAACCAGTTGATAGACTTCCACTCCCTGATGATCCAGTACAGCTTGACATGCGTCTTCTCCACGTTTCTCCTTGCCAGCCTCATGGCTGAGTCGTACAGACCTGGAATTCCGTTTCCTCCTGCTATCAGAATTGCCGTGTCGTACTTGCCGTATGGATACCTCTGCCCGTATGGGCCCTCTAGGCAGATCTTAATATCCTGTGGTCCATTCTCTAGCTTTTTGTGGAGGGTACTTGTGACTCCGCCCTTGATCTTGCAGTACATGTGGATCTTACCCGTTTCTTCACATAAGGTCACAGTGAAAGGATGAGATTGGAAGAAGGTCTTTGGAGTGAGGAAATGGATAAACCCATATGCACCGGGGAAATGAGCCCACAGTACTCCCTTGGGCAAAGTGAGTCTCATTGTTTCGCCAGCCACAAGTTCTGCTTTGGCAGTCTGGACACCGTAGGATGCCATGCGGCACAATCTAAGAAACCGGTCAAAGCACCATACGGCAGCACATGCATAGAAAAACCACTGGGTGAGTGTCTCCTCACAGTGCATCCATGCTCCCGCTAAAAACAATACAGCCATTGCAATGTGAATAAGCAGGAAAGTTTCGTAGCTCAGACTTCTCAGGTTGTGTGCTGCAGTGAAGCACATTATACCACCGGCTACAGTTGCCACAATCCCCCATATAAAGTACTTTTCAATAACGTTGCTCGCATAAATCTCACGCAAGATGTAATTGTGAGACCATCCCACGGCATGCACAATAAGCTCCACAAACATGGTTCTAGCTAGCCACTTGTGGAAAACCACAAAACGGGAAAACGGCCACCGGGTGATCAGCTGCATAAAGTTATTCCGTCCTGCGAAAAGAAAGATCAATGGAAGCTGGTACGAGAGGATGAAGCCAGCTCTGTCGCCCACATAACGGCCCAGTGCTATAGAAGCAGTTGCGTATCTTGGATCCCCTTGCTGGTACCGGTAGCCTAAAGAGCATGCCAAAATGCAGTATACGGTGTGTAATGCTATGACGATAGACTCAAACCGTGTGGGGATCAAACCTGTAATACCCCAAACCTTGACAGGATTCTGATGGGATCTCTTGAAGGCTGCAGGAAGAAAAATTGTTCTTCTCAGCATTCTGGAAAACCGATCATTGAATCTTTGAGTCACAGAGGGGAAAAGCACTTTAAACCAATTACACACAGCACTGAACACAAACAAAAGACACCAAAAGGCAACTGAACCAGCACCGAGATAGTGAGCCTTGTTGACGTTCTGTCCCATGAACTTGAGTGAGTTTTTAATAAGCGGGTAGATGCTGGTTACTCTACCATTCTTGACTGGGTGAGAAGTGATCACAGTCCGGTTGAATTCTGTATCGACATCCAGGTCGATGAAGTAGTTGGATGCGTTTGCGTAAGCCTCGTGCAGATCCGCACGGGTGAGAATTGCAAAGTCCGCGCAAAACCAGATAAAAACATCCTCGGCTTCTGTGTTGTTTGACCCGATATTGGAATAGATACAATCAAGCACAGATCCCAGGTTCTGCGGTAACAAACATGCGTCATGAAAAGTGCTTGTACCAGGTCCATCACTGAAGGTGGCAGATCGATCCACGGCGTTTTTGCACCCATTGATATTCCATTGCATGTCGGTGAGCTGGTTCAACTGGGCAGCACTCGAAAGTGCCACAAGAAAATAGAGGACAAGCATAATTAGCCAATCCACTAGTACCGAACGAGCCCTTTTATATTACAAGCCTGGAAAATGCTCAATTATGTATGCAGGCATGCATAATTCTTGGCCAATTAAGATTTATCTCTCTCATCATGATCTGCGGTTAACTGGCATCAGCCTCTCTGAGTTTCCGAAAAAAGGAAAGAAAACAATTGATAAGCGCAAGAAATGAATCAGCTTCTGATGTGGCTTGAAGCTGAATGCGGTAAAGTCACCGAACGCGTCAACCTGTAGATCTTTTTCAACATTATCAGATTGATCTAATGCAGGCCACTATTCGACCGTGCATAGGAATGGCAGACCGGAAAAAGTGTTTTTCCCTTATCTTGTCTTGGCAACGCTTCCCCTGGATCTTGGCCTGGTTGAAAAAAAGGCTGACAGTGGGGAGAAAAAGGGGCTTTTAATACGCCTCAATTAAACGAGCAAATTAAGGTAACGTGCTACTAATGTGGATCCTGCATGTGTAAAATCCGATAACTTAATCTCCGATAAATGCGTGAGCATATTTTTTTTCTGGCAGATCGCTGCAGATGTATGTGATTCGCGTGCTGCCACGCAGCATGCCAATTCAGCCGAAGCTTAACTCAGCCGTTCAATGTCTCGAATTGGAATCACCGATTTTGCTTTTATTTGTGTTGCCCTAAAAGCGTGACGATATCACATCTTCAGAAAGCCACTTAAAGCTGCTACTGCACTGAAAGACTATGCATATAATGCAGAGATCCAGTTTCCCCTGCATGGTTTCTCCAGCAGCCGTCGGCTCACCCTAGCCGCATGCTGCATGCGTGGCGGTCTAGCCCTATCGCATGAATTTTTTGACAACACCCAGATCACGGTGTCAGAAATACCTGAATGGTATTCAAAGAAGATGAGCAACAGGAACAGGAGCAGTCGTCTGTTTATTTCCTGTTCTTAACCGATAATAAAGCCAATGTAGCTGACATGCATTGAGGCACATAGGTATCTAGCGTGCCTGTTAGCCAGTCAAATGGCGCCACTTCTTACAAAGTCAAGAAATAGATCTCATTCTAAAGATCCATATTGGCATGGCAAGCAAATTATTGTGATAGATACATCCTCACACCATTCAGCCACAAAGTACAAATGCACTCTTTCAACCCATTCAACCAAGTTATAGCCTTTCTCCGTTCATCTCCCGTAGAGACCCCTGTAATACCTCAGTCTATTCGTTACTGCGACACATGGGGACGTACGATTCCAAAGGACCACATTCGCACAAGCTTCACGTGCCGCACCTTTTCTCCAGAGTTTTATTCCAGGCCCACCTCCTCGTACACCGATATTACTATTGTGCCAGCTCTGCAAGAAACACCCGAGAGTATCCCTAGCGGAGGATGGTGGAGGAAACTTCATCGTACTCTTTTTGTCTCAGAAGTAAGGGAGCCAGCCCATTACGATTCATTCCACTTTCACGAACTCTATCATTGCGGTAAGGCTGCCGATACACTTCCAGATAAGTTTTTCTTCTACCGAAAAATGTTTAAAAATGCGCTCAAAGAATTTTATGCAGTACTATTCACGTAAATCTAATACACTCATCCTCTATGATGCGAAAGACTCTTTCTATATGTGTTCTCGGCACTAAAAACCACTCTACATGTATGTTATATTTTTTAGTCCCCCCGCCCGCGCATCCTTCACAGTGAATGGCTCCAAAACCGTACTCGCTTCGAAGTTTGGCATGAACCGCATGCTCCACGAGATTGGCATTCTTCCCGCAGACAAACCCACAACAAGAGTCATCCCAGTGAGAGTATTGGGGCTTTCTCATGCAACTGAAAAGTGTAAAAGATGGCTGAGGTAGAGTAACTAGAGAGATATCCTGCTTACACTGCTGTCGCCATTGATCTAATCTCTTTGAAACCGTCTGTGTTGTGTACCCCACTTTGAGAAGGATTTGCTTTTTCGGGTTGAATGGCTCGCTTACTCCACCTGATCGCTGCTGGTTCAACCATTTCTGTTTCTTAGTGTTTCTCTCTAATAGATGCGATAAAGTATATACGTATATAAAGCCACGTCTGACAACCCCCTGACCCACAGCGTGGAGCCGACAGAAATCGCCCTGTGCTACATTCTTACACCGTTGGTTTCTCTGCGTGGTGCCATTACACTGAGAAGGCATTGCCAGAAGCTCACACCCGTACACCATACATATACCCTTACACCGCACATCGATGAGATTTTGTTTCGGTGTTGTTTTGGCAGCATTACTTACGCTATGCCAGGCTTTGAGAGTTGTTGATGGATCAATCAAAACTGGTCATGTCAGCTCTGATGGAGAGATTTTCCTGACCCCTAAATCACAGAATCTGCAGGTATCATTTCGGTTGCAAGATTTGCCAGCTGACAAAACTCCTCGTCAAGTTTTCGTTACAGTTGGGGACGCTCGAAACGATGTTTCTGCCACTTTTTTCCCCGTTCTGAAAAATGGGAAATATGGCGTGTCTATTCCAATTTCCAAGGTGTCAGACTATTTGAAATCGCAGAATAGTCTCACAGTTTCTGTTATTGTAGGCGATTTTGACAAGTCTTTGAACTCGATCAAAGTCCTTGGGTCTGTGACCCCGAAATTTGAAAACCTGCAGTATGAAGCTCCTGCTCGTTTTGGAAAGAAACCAGAAATTTTTCACATCTTTAGATCCGAGACTGAAACCGCTCCCCCCATTATAGCAAAATCGTTTATGGCAGCGATTTTAGTTCTTTTGCTGAGTGTTTTTTATTTCTGGTATAAGAATGGGGCTAATGTGTCCAACACTCCCAAACAGCTGAAGAATGTTGTATATCACTTTGGGTTTCTGGGAACTCTAATTTTGTTCCAGTTGACATTCTTCAGTTACTATGTGGAGACTTCAATCTTCACCACGCTTGGAAGAATTGCGCTCATTGGATGCGGCGCTCTTTTCTTTGGTTCCAGAGTATTGCGTACTTTGTAGATCTAGGAGGGTATAAAAATGAATGATTTTCTGAAGTTGTCGTTCCAAGCTGATTCAAAGAATGTTAAAGGCGAATTCATGGATGGAAGTACACCAGGGTGTAGATACATTTTTATTCAGCTGCTAGAATGATCAACCTTAATACTGTCAATAGATTGAAAATTTAAACCTCCGAATATAATTAGTAATCAATTCTTTGATGATTGAATAGGTAATAAGGTCCTCTCATCGTTACAACGTTGTGAATGAGCTGATCAGATTTACTGAATATTTAAAGTAAATGATCTGTTCCTATCTGGGATTGAGTGACCTAATCGTGATCTGCAGCTGTCAAGGCATTGCAGCTCATTCCAAGTGAGAATGTAACTGAACACTATGATAGCAGTCTGAGGAGCTGATTAGCGGATGCTGCATTCCACCACATGCCCTCAAAGCTCCTCTTTTCAATGGGACGATTAAAGTATGACAAATGGCTATCGTTTCAACCACCATAATTACTTACAATTAAGGGCTGGTGATTTCATATCCAGTCCCGGATATTTCTCAAGTGTAAGTGCCGTAAGATATTCCTCACATTTCGACCTTGATACCTTCAGCCAACCCAAGAGGCCCGAGTCAAAATGGGTTACTCGTCATTCGGTGCACACTATTAATATCTGTCATCTGATCAATACAAACAAATCTTGATCTCGTCAGCCACCATCGCAGCAGAATTCGACGCATTTCAGTCTCCTGCCACTCGCTTCTTCGCCCATTTCCTAGCAGGGTAAAGGGAGTGGGAGAGGTGATCTCAACTCTCAAAAACAACATTATTCTCAATTCTTCTAAACCCCCACCATGACCTCCAAGATTTATTCAAATCGTTGGCAGCCACAATCTTACCCTTGATGAGGGCCATTGGTAAAACCGAATATGTTCGAGAATCCAATGAGTGACTTAGATTATCGCCCGTGAGCCACACGTGTCCCTGAGGTACGACTATATATCTATCGCAGGCTGAGTCATCTGACCCTTCCTCTTTTAGCGACCCGTCACTCGGATCCACCAAAATGACATCTCCGGGCATTCCGGTGATTCTCTTGCACACCCTTTGATGTGGGTCGGTTGGCTTGAGAGCCACAATCACATCCCCGTTCTCAATATCTCGTCCCAGGCGGTGTAATTTCGACGTGTGGACATAATCGTTCCTCGCACTCAGCGTAGGTAGCATAGATTCGCCTCTTGTTTCTTTAAATTCGTAAATATTGGACTGGAAAACGTGGATAAAGCATCCAGCCCTTAAAGTCCATGAAAGCGTTGATCGTATGAATTCCATATATATAGGGATAAGTATATATATTTTTTTAATGGAGAGATTTTCCTCTCTAAGAGTCTCTTTCAAGAGACGTTGAAGTAATGGAGGACACAAGTAGCCTGTCAGTGCGTGCCTTTATAGGTAGCTGGCCATTGCATGAGGGAAGCATTAACGAATTGTGCGATATTCTGAAACAGTCATGGCTGATTATTGGTGGCAGTTGCCAATCAGAGCCAAGTTCTAATTGACCCTTAGTCATGCAATTATTGAGTCCTAATAACCCGTGAGAGATAAATTTGCCACTTTGACTCCGTCAGCTTGGCTTATTTTTCAGTGCCCTTGGAATCCTGCGGGCTTCTCTGATTGAGTTTGCCATAGCCTCCTGCTTAGCTGACAGAGCGAAGTTTACAAAAGCAGAGACTGCAGAGAATGTCAGCTAGCTTCGTCTTATGATGCCATAGTAGTTCTTGTATTAGCACACAGTACAGTCACCTAGATCTAAATCCAGTGATTATTCACCAAGCCTTAAACAGCTTTTTCAGATCAAGAACCGTACATTTCATAGAAAAACACTAGGACAAATTTTGCATAATTCAAAAATCTCCATTTCAGTCATTTCATTTCATTTCCGCTTCACTTCGCTAATTTTTTGCTTTTGAGTGCAAAATAACAAAACAATGGCCTACGAACAGCGACAGGAACTGGAACAGTTAATGGGGAAGGATCTCCTTATAAATCTACCCAGCGATTATGACCCGCGGTACACGGCGACGCAGTCTGATCTGCATAACCCATCAGTGTTGGACGATCCCAAGATATGCAAGTCTTTTGTAGTGGGGATATGCCCGCATACGCTTATTCCTTCCAAACGAGACTTTGAAAGATGTCCGAAAATCCACTCTGAACGTTACAGACTCCTTTACGACGCATGTTTGAAAAGTGGCGTGCCGCTGCCCAATTTTGAGCTTGACTATATGGATGATCTAGAATCTTATGTAGAGGACTGTAATGTCAAGATAAAACGAGCTTTAAAAAGGCTAGAACACACGCCAGAAGAAAAGGCGCAACTTTCAAACCTCACGCGACAGCTGGATGAGCTCGACATCAAGATCGGGCTGGGCGTGCAGGAAGTTGAGCTTTTAGTTGGTAATGCTTGTATATCGCAGAGTGCAGTGGAGTCGGAAAAAGTGGCTCAGCTTGTGACTCAGAGAGAAGCTCTTTCAAGAACTTATAACGATCTTTTAGAGAATCTGGGCCAGGCCTCGCAGCAGAAATTGCAGGTTTGTGAGGTTTGCGGAGCGTATCTCAGTAGACTGGACAATGACCGTCGTCTGGCAGATCATTTTATAGGAAAGATGCATTTGGGATACGACACTATGAGGTCTGAGCTGTCCCGTTTGACGAAAAAGTATGGCAGTAGGTCTCGTGGGTACAGAAGAAGGCATTGAGTTTCCAAGAGTGTTGGTTTTTTAAAGGAAATGGCCATGGGTCTTTCAATGTGCTGGTGAGACTTGCAGCAGACACCTGTGTGTGGTGAAGTTTTGATTAAAGAGAGGGTATGTTGCATATTTTCAAGGTGCAGTGTTAGAGAAATGAATACAAGTTGCGAAACGAAAGTGAAAATGTGACTTGTTGGATCTTGATGTGGTTTGCGATTCTGGTGCGAAGATGGCTTTTGATTTTTCTGCCCTTGTTCTTGATCCACTTGCATTTGGCACACTTCCAGTGATGTTTCCGAGTACGCCTTACAAGAATGCTGGACGAAATAATCAAGCTTCTCGAAGAAAAGGTATGGAATTTTCTCGGGTTCAGCACACTGATGGTCAGGATTATCCGGGAACTCTAGCCTTTCAGCCAAGGGCTTTGAGGTTCTGAAACGGTCATCGTAATCATCGTTTTTAGACTAGAAACCAGAAGTCTGATGAAGCAACCACTCAGAGAGGCGTTTTTCTCAAGTTTGAGGTCCCATTGGGGCTTCTCTGCCATTTTGTGGAAGTCGATTTCGGATTCCAATACCAGCAACTCTGTACCAGCTCCTTGAATGTTTTACATCAGCCCGCAGGACCTGTTTCTGCCAATACGTTCAAGTTTCTTTTATAGTATTTTTAAACTGCTTCAGGTAAGCTTCCTTGACGCAAACTTTGCATTCGCCTTTTACAATCGTTGCTTGATAGCGAGCCAAATGAGTGTAAAAGACCGCACTACAGTGATACAGATGTCTCCAAATGAATAGGTCGCACATGTCAGGATCTGGATCCTCGAAAGAAGGTTCAACGAACCAGTCAGTCTGGGCCAATAGTGTAATCTTACTCGAGAATACTTGGCGCGAACCCAGCTGTCTAGCCATTCAGTTGTTGAGCGCCATTTTTAGCGATTTCAAAGGCCATGACTTCAAGCTTATATACCACAGGTGCAAATTGACAGTAAGATATCATGATTCCCGTGTTTGGATTCATAGTTTTTGACTGAAGTTTGTAGTTCTTGAGCCGCACAGCACGCGAGGATCTACACCCTTACATTTTTCCCAGGTTTTTCAAACTACGGTAGTTTCTGAGTATCAGATCTGAAAAATAATAAACTGTTAAGATTGGGTCTTACGGTCTTTTAAACTGCAAGATACGTGAAGAAGACATCTGTTTTTTTTTTGTTTTAGGATATCATCCTGCGCGGAGAAGAATCTCTAAGAAAAGTACACTTGGCAAACCCTCATACCATGACTCTAAGATACTAAGGCACTATAAACTTGGAAAAAATTAAGCCTTTTGTTGAGCTTTTAGATGATGTATGTACTGCTTGAGTTCACTCTCTCGGTGGTGTATGGATGTTGTCTCTGTCAAGGGTCATATACATTCCTGGCAAATAATTCAAGTTCTCATCTCCTTCAAAGACCATGTCGAAGAATTTTGTCAACCAGAGAGAGCCCTTCGGTCAACCTCTTCTTAAATCTACAATTCCCAGTATTATCTTGAAAATATTATTAGTCATCATATCATCTTCGCTACAACGATGTAACAAAACTCATCACATCATTCCCGCTTCATTTCAACAATGCAATCACTCTTTAGAGCAATCCCGTCCAAAAACAGCAATCTTGATCCAGTCCGTACACACCAGAACCTTGTTTCTGATACTCAACATCATACTTACGTAAGCGGTTCTCCAGAAGAAAAAGGTCAAACTTCCACCGGTAGCCACGGTAGACCAGTCACCCCAGGCCAAGTCAGCCACGGCTCTTTCGGAACCAACGTAGGCAAGAGCACCCTGGTTCACGTAACGGAATGGCTGCATGTTCTCCTGAAGTCTAGCGAGACGTCTGTGGAGTTTACCGAGGTTTTCCTTGCTTGTTTCTGAAGAAATTAAAAACTCCACATCTTCAATTTTGGAAAGTCTTTCAAAGTGGGACGCCAAAAAGATTCCCTCCTGGTGAGCCACTTGAGCGGTGGGAGGGTTTTTCGTAAAGGTGCAGTCTCCCAAGGCAAACATATTGGCAGTTCCATCCACTTTGAGGTGCTCGTCAATGAGCAAGCCTCTTCTGGCGGTTTTCTGCTCCTCGATCTTTGTGAAAAGCTGTTTGGTGAGTTCGCGCGGGGCATTTCCTCCAGCCCATACAAGAGTTCCGTAGGGGAAAATGAGCTCCTGAGTAGCACCATGTTGATCTTTGGCAGAACAGAAAACCTGCTTGTCGTCCACACGTTTCACCATGGTGGAGGTGCGCAGATCCACCTCCTGCTTACGGAAAACGTCTTTGGTGTAGTCGATAAGCTTCTTGTTGAAAGCGTTCAAAATGTTGGGCATGGCCTCAATCAAAGTGACACTCATCTCCTTCTCAATACCAGGAAGCCACTTGGCCAAGTCTTGGTCTATGTAATCCTTAACCTCGGCAGCCAGTTCCACACCGGTGGGTCCACCTCCGCACACCACCACGCTGAGAAGTCTTTTACGTTCTGGAGAGTCTTTCGGCAGCAGCTGAGCCGCTTCCATAGAATTGAAGATTTTCTGTCTGATGGCGATAGCGTCGGAAGCCTCTTTCAAGTAGGAGGCATTTTCCGGAATTCCGGGAATGCCAAAAGTGGAAGTTGTGGCACCAACACCAACCACAAGGTAGTCGTAGTGCACCTCGTTTACGATAGGCTCGCGCTCGTTGATCACAGCCTCTCCAAAGTTGACAGAGTTAGACAGGTGTCTGATGGAAACCACGTTTCTTTCAGGATCAATGTCGGTGGCTTCCGCTTCAAGGTAGACAACTTCACCAGGTCTCTGCTTCGCCACAGTACGAACAGGGTCCATGATGGAACGCACATCGACGGTTCCGGTGGGGACAGAGGGCAAGAGAGGGGTGAAGAGGAAATAGTTTCTAGGAGAAATGACAATAACGTTGTAAAGAGAGGTGTCGAGATGCTTCAAAGTGGTAATCACTCCCCAACCACTTCCCAAAAGCACCAAAGTCTTTTTCTTGTTGCCACTGGCCTTGAGCTCACTCTGCGGGACTTGCGGGTAAGGATGGGCTTCTCTGTATCCCAAGTAGCCAACAACTCCGAGAGCTGCAAAGGAAGAAATCCATGTGGCGTGCCACGAGTACTTGAGAAACTTGCCTACACGCGAGGGAGTAGTCCCCATAAAACGGCGGGTAACCGGGCTTGCAATGCGGGGGGTGACCCTGGTGGCACTGCGAAGTAGGGTGTTCATTGAATGTTATGGGTGGTGGTTTTTTTTTTCTCCAAAAAGAAAAGTTTGGATATATATATATCTTTTTTGCGCCCTCTGATTGGCTGATGTGCATGCGTCTCGGGGGAGTCGGGAGAAGAGTGTGGAGGGGAAAGGGGAGGAGATTGATTTTTATAAGTTCATTCTGGTGACATTATGTAGTTCTGTCAAGGAGATGTTGAAGTGTGACTTGGCACGTGATGAAGTCTTGAGATCTGCGGCTCATGCGGGGGCAGAGGAGGGAATGTTTTTTTATTGATGCAGTCTCAGCACTTTTATGTTTGTTGAGACATTGCACAGCTTTTTCCTTGAAGAGACTCTGATACGGAGTTGTCCTTTCCTTGACTTCCATACTCTTCTTTCTTATCGAATATCGCTTTGTAACTGTGAATCTAGCTTCTCCTTTAAGATCTCACTGGCGAACTCAATTCCCTTAGATGCTAAATTCGACTGAGCACTTGAATTTTGCATTATACTGCAAGTCTGTGACAGATGGAGGCTGAAAAACTATTGGGTGTAAGAAAATGAGCGCATCGGATGAGAGTCTAGACCAAAGCGTTCAGTCTGCTTATTGATGCTTGATGACTGAATTAGGTGACAACTCTCACACCATGCTACCATCTGTCCACGCGATTCGCCATATATACGTTATGTCGTACAGCCCATCGCCGTAGTCTTTGCATTGTAGCTCAAGTCCGATACTTGGTTTTCTAGTATCGTCTTTCCACGCTCAATGCATAATAAAGCTTCAATAGACAAAACAATTTAAAGGTGGTTACTGAATTAGCAGTAGATCACTTTAGCTGCGCACTGCAGCCACAGGCATTATACTGCCGAAGCTCCCAAGGTATGAGAACCTAATTTCTATTCCTCTCACGATGCGGACAAAGCTCTTCAAATACCACCAACTGCCGCTGTAGCTGAACCGGCTTGAGTATGTAGGTTTATGCTCAGACTCAATCTGTGAGTTCATTACCCTTTCTCTCGCTTCACCGTTCTCGCAAGAAGAAGAGTCACACAGCACCAATCCCGTCAATGACTCGCCACTGCTTATTTTTAAACTTGACAAATATGGTCTGCGGGGGACCTTCATTTAGGCTAGTTCAACTCCGACATGCATGAATAGTATGCACCATCATGCACCATCATCATGCACGGATGAATCTGCAAACAAAGACAACTCGACCCGGTTGTGGTATTAGTTGGATGCACCGCTCCTTGTTGCTCATGAATCCAGTAAAGAACCGATTCCCATGGAAAATCAATAAACTGTCGCATTTCTAGTCTTGCCTTGCATCAATTAAACGTAAGTCACCTAACACAATGAACTCACCGATAGATCATGACTGGTTTGTCTGACACACTTCTTCTCCCCTCTCACCTCATCAGTTGATCTGTTTTTCTATGCCTCGAGAAAGTATAGTGAGTGGCATCGTAGCCCGAACTACAAGAATACACTCAAATCACTCTGACTCATTTCTCGCCTTGAAAGCACAATCGACACCATGAAATTTGACAAGAAGAGCTCCCATTGGTTGAGCTCTGACACCATCCGTCTTTCCCAACAATATCTCAAGGAATCGCCTCTGCACCAATTGGTCCGAGTAATTCCGAGACAAATTGCATAGGTGCATACCCAACAAAACCAGGCATTTTATGTTATATTTATAGAACCTTCATCGTAGCAGTAGCCTCATTCTCTTCCAGTAAATATTCAATATGACCGAAATGGAAGCCGTGGATATCACCGCTGCCAATGCCGTGGCTGCAGGGACTAATAGAAGGCCCAAGAGAACTGTGGCAGCAGGTGTTGGTGGTAAGCTGATGGGTACGAAGACTATGACAGACGTGACTGCGGACCAACTGGCTCAAGACTCTTTGCAGTTACTTTTGGCCAAAGATCGGAAGGAGAAGGAAAGATTTGAGCGTCAAAAGCATATTTCTGAACTACCATGGACGATGCAGAATTGGTCTCAGCACATCAACTGGCTGAATTTCTCCCTTGTGGCAGCGTTACCGATTTTTGGATTAATCTCGACACTCTGGGTTCCTCCCCAGTGGAAATCTGTGCTGCTGGGCTTCATTCTGTACGTCCTGGGTGGATTATCAATTACTGCTGGATACCACCGACTCTGGTCCCACAGAGCTTACTCGGCTCGTACAACATTGAGGGTCTTTTATGCGCTGTTTGGAGCTGGATCGGTGCAGGGGTCTATCAAATGGTGGGGTCATTCTCACAGAGTCCACCACAGATATACCGATACCGACCGTGACCCTTACGATGCGCGTAAAGGGTTCTGGTGGTCTCACATGGGGTGGATGCTGACGCCATCAAACCCAAGGTACAAGGCTCGTGCCGATATTTCAGATTTGGCCGACGACTGGGTAGTCCGATTCCAGCACCGTCATTACCTATTTTTCATGGTTTTCATGGCACTGGTTCTTCCCATGCTGATTGCTGGAATCTTTTGGAACGATTACCTAGGTGGGTTGATCTATGGGGGATCTTTAAAGTGTTTGTCATTCAGCAGGCAACGTTTTGTGTCAATTCCCTTGCCCACTGGATCGGTACTCAGCCATTTGACGACAAGAGAACGCCACGTGATCATTTCCTGACCGCATTTGTTACATTCGGCGATGGTTACCACAACTTCCACCACGAGTTCCCGTCTGACTATCGGAGCGCTCTTAAGTGGTACCAGTACGATCCTACCAAGCATCTCATCAAGCTGACATCAAAAGTGGGCCTCGCTTGCAACCTGGAAACCTTTTCTCAGAATGCCATTGAGCAAGGGCTGATACAGCAGAAGCAGAAGAAATTGGACGAGGCCAGAGGCCAATTAAACTGGGGGCCATCTCTAAGCAGCTTGCCCGTATGGGATGAGACGGAGTTCCTCGCCATCTCAAAAGAACAAAAGGGCATTGTCATCATTGCCGGTATCGTGCACGATTTGAGTGGGTTCATAACTGAGCACCCAGGAGGCCAGGCTTTGGTGCGGACATCAGTGGGCAAAGACGCAACTACTGCTTTTACCGGAGGCGTTTATGCCCATTCCAATGCGGCACACAACATGCTAGCCACTATGAGAATCGCAGTGATGAGAGGTTCCGGAGCCACCAGTGACACTGTTCAACTGCAAGGTCGCATGATTGCAGAAAGGGGCCAAAAGTGAATGACTTTAAGAGTTCCACGTTGATCGCTTGTGAGTGTATTAGTTATCAAGGATCTGCTTTGAAGAGAGGTGATTTTTCTTCCAGGAAGATTCAGTCGGAGGATCTGACTCTCAAGGTCCAGTGTTCTTTCCTTGCAAGCCACAGGTTAAAGTAGGTATAACGAATGGCAGATTAAATGTGACTAGTGAGCACACAATACAAGCAGCTTCTTTTTTCTTTATAAAGAGCTTGATCACCTGTATTTGGTCATCATAGACACAAATCGAAATGCCTCCTGGGCGCATCTTTCCAACGTTACCCTATGTACAGAAAGTATGAAACAGACGGAGACAAGTGTTTTGCTCGAGGAAACCATTACTGTACGAGAGAAACCATGAATCCCGTGCAAATCTATGATTTCCGAGCTCGATTTTCCACCAACTGATAGAGCATCTGATACCACATGTTAGTATTGTTATCTACTGGCCTCGTTCTTGAGAGTCTTCAACAGTTAGTGGAATGAGCCGAGGCGACATCGCAGTCACTGAAGAAGGCTTGCCTACGCCGTATACATCAGATTCGGTCAAACTTCCAAATTAATAAGCGCACGACCTTCTCAATTTTTTTTTTTTTTTTCACATACAAGTTCCATTATATAAACACATATATAACGTACTTCAATAGATCACATGGGCGACTAAAAATTGATGCTTTCACATCTGTAAAAATATCTCCCGCAATAAAAAGCGCCATTTTGCGCAAAGTTTGCATCGTGGTTTGTTTAGTTCATCATCCGTTTAACATCCTTGCATCTTTTTCAAAATCATTTGTCTTCTAGTTAGGCTTCTCTCAAGAACCAAGCAGGTAACTTCCGACATTGCAGACACACATCGTCGGGAAGGTGAAAGACTCGAAATGTCAGATCTCTGCAGCTTCAAGCTTCTATCTTTTGATGTATATGGTACCCTTATCGACTGGGAAAATGGGATTGTCACCGCACTCGAACCTCTGATAAGCAGAAGTGGAGTTACCGTGGATCGAAAACAAGTGCTTCATTGCTACCATATCCATGAAAAGAATCAACAGTCAAGCAATCCCAACATGGCTTATACCGAAGTTCTGTATACAATACTTCCCGCCGTTGCACAAGAGCTTAAATTGGCTGTCCCAACAGAGGAGGAAAGAAAGCTTTTTGGAAACTCTATAGGTCAGTGGCCAGCCTTTACAGATACTGTTGATGCGTTAAGAAGACTGTCAAAAATCTTCAAACTTGTCGTTCTCTCCAACGTCGACCGCAAGTCGTTCGAGCTCAGTAACAAGGGACCTTTGCAAGGGTTTCCTTTTGATGCCATCTTGACCGCCCAGGATATCGGCTCCTACAAGCCCGATCTAAGGAATTTTGAGAAAATGCTACAGTTTGCGAAGGATAAATTTGGCATTGAGAAGTCACAGGTTCTTCAAACAGCTCAAAGCCAATTTCATGATCATCACCCTGCTTCCAAAATGGGAATCAAGTCCGCCTGGATTGACAGAAAGGGCAGCGTTATGGGCAATCAAGACGTTGAATTGTACCAGTGGAGGTTCACGACATTGGGTGAGATGGCCGATCAAGTTGAATGTGCGTTTGCTTCGAGTTGATTACCGTTGCACAGCCCGGTTTTTTTGAATAATCGAATTCCCAATTTCAATTTCATCTTAGTCATGGTTGTAGAGTACTCATTCCTGTGAAAGAGCAACCAAAAGTATGTTGAAATTTCCTTTCCTTCAACAGTATCACCTATCGACTGGTTGCAGCTCAGACGTCGACAGTACCCTCTGCGTAAAACAATGTCAACACCATGATATGTTGTATCCTCAACGCCTGAAAGATGTCACTGAACACACTTTCAGTGGTACTGAGGTGCCGAGGGGGCATCATGTTCACTGATAAATGTTGGTCGGATGGTTGGCCTTGATAAAGCAGAGGCCAAGACTATCAAGTGGCATCCACTATAGCTTGAGCCCAACCTTTGGTTTACATTGGTGTTTGAGTATTATCTGGTACCAGGATCATCAGAAAATGAATGCGATCCACGAAAAGAAAGAATTCCAGTACGAAGATTGTGTAAAGGCTGAAGGAGTTGATGCGGTTGAACTAGGGATCAATGGAATCATTTTGCAAGTTCAAGAAAATTGATTATCCCTTTTGAGTACTACCTGATCTAATGATGTAAAGCTGCTGACAATTCTAACAGTATTGCTAGTCTTGATTACTTAGTGCTTAGTTTGTATATAGTGTGACCAGTAAACTGGTGGTAATGTGACAAAATGACGCAAATGGCTGGTTGTTCTGGAGGAACAAAAAAGAAAACCCCCCCTCCTATGGGCTCCTTCAACTAAAGAAAATATATTTTTCATGCGAGTACTGAATGTTGTGCCAATTTTGATGCAGCATACACACAAAGCGTGCTTGCCTTCTACTTGAGTTTTTGTGAGGAGGAAAAAAAACTTGCCGTTGCAGTGCATTTTATTCACCTAGAGTGTTCCATGTATCTTGTTACCGTGATACAGGAAATTCTTTGTCTCCCGCTTATTTTGGTCTTGTTTCTCAACGCCGACTCAAGAGGTTCAAGCAAGTAGATGGACAAGAAAGAAGGAATTTTATTCACAGCGAACGAGAATTGATTTTAGCCCACGTAACTCTACATATTCAATAACGAGATATGTGCGCGGTCTGACGTCCGAGTAGGGATATGCAAAGTCGCAAGGGCTCATACATCATGAGTATGGTTAGGCCAGCTTTTGAAAATATCCGCTTTGACTGAAAGTCGATTCGAGCTCCCCTCTGGTTGATGGAATGAAGACTACTGCAGCTAATAAAACAACGGAAAAATCAATTCAATGTTACTTCAGTTGGGCAGCTCTCCCTCCTCAATCAAACCGAGTGCCTCACGTTGAGACTTGGAGTCTGGATCGAAGTGTGGCACATCTGCCAGTGACGTTACTCTTGTTCCATGTCTTGGCTCCTTGCTCTCATAATCCCAAACTGCAAAGTGCTGAGAAACTCTGTTGTCCCACAGTGCGGAAGTTCCAAGACCTGGTTTGGTTGGCTGCCAGTTAAAACGAACCTGTAAGTCAACATTTTTCTCGAATACGTTGAACAGATACTCCAAAACCAGTTTCGATTCATCCTCTTCGAGTCCTACAATACGTTTTGTCATGGCCCTATTCACATAAAGCGATTTCCATCCGGTAGCAGGATGAGTTCGAACTATGGGGTGAACACGCTCCACATGTTTTTTGCCTGATAGAGGATCTTGTCTATCGATATAGGAATGTGCTGAGGTGAACACAGCACTCTTTCCCTCTAAAAACTTCTGGAAAGCCGGCGATAACTTGTCAAATGCACCATACCCAGAAGCCCAAATAGTGTCTCCCCCAACGGACGGAACAGTATCGTTGTGGAGATGGGTTATGCCGGCAGGCTGATGTTCATGAACTAGATCTGTATGCCAGCGAGCGGTATACTGAGCTTTTTTGAACGTGTTTTTGCGGCCGGTCTTTTCGAAGTAGTCTGGCCAAATCAAACTTATACCATCCAATCCGGGCACATGAGGAGTCTGTGGATGTTTCTCCACTTGACCATAATACTCACCTAGTTCCAGCTGTTTTTGAGGTGAAAGATCTTGGTCTCTAAAGAAAACAACCACTCTTTCTGCGATCAAAAGAGCCAGCTCGTCCTTTTGCTGATCAGTCAAATCTGCAATTTGAAGACCGATAATTTCCGTACCAATATGGGTGGTCAAATTACGCACTTCCTTGGCAGCACTGAACAAAGCCTTCTTTTCCGGATCTGCATTCTTTCCTCTCTCAATATACGGGAAATCTCTGTTTCTGATTTCAAACGCCTCGTCAACGAACGTTGGAATCAGTTCGGCAGAAGGAACTTCAGGATACCCCTCACTGAGGTCCACGTTATACTTTTCCAGTCTAGCCTTGGAGTGAGGAGGAATCAGATTGACAAACTTTCCGAGACCGGCATTTTTCTTTTCTTTCTTGATGTCAATTTCGAGAGTTGATGGTGCGGACTGCGCCTTCAGCTCGATGGATGATTCCGTCTTGAGTAGTTGTTGAGTTGTAGAAGCCATGATAGAGAAAGTGAAGAAAACCCTCGAATTTATAGAGTTTATTACTAAGCTTTTAAGCCACACTAGATGCCACACCGAAGCGCCACAACTGAGATCTACAAAGCTTATTTGGAAGCGGTGTTGAGTGTGGGGAAGACCTATTCAATATTCGGTAGCTTGCCTGATATTTTACATTAAGTGGCCTGCTGGTTTATCTTCTTGAAAGACAGTATTTCTTCTAGATTTTTGTATATATACTGGTCGTCGTCTTCATTTTGAGTTAGAACCAGCAAGACTTAAAAAAGGTGTATGCATGTCATGTTGTTGCACGATGGCTGATGAAACTGCCATACGTGCTCATGGTATTTCCTCAAGTTGTGTAAAAATCCATTTTAAATTACGATGCTTTTCAAAAGAGGAATACAAAAGGTATTAACCAAACATTGCGATTGGAACAATTGTCTACCAACGAGTTTGCCTCCACCAGGCGATAAGCTGTGCCACAGTGGAAATCTCAAATAATGTTTCTTCTGCAGCCATATGTCAATTATCATGTAAGTGAGCTATTATGTCATGATAACCTTGCATTTCGTGCTCTCTGAAATCTCTCCACAGGGCTTTTGGCCCTTGTGAATTATTCTCGTAGCTTGCCGATAGATCTCCTTATCAACTTGACAAGGCAAAGTTCACTTCAATGATGACGTCAATGAGTCAAGACTAAAAGTCGCCCGAGCTGGTGGATTTTATATGATTTGATTTTAAAACTAGACTGTTGAAGGACTTTTACGACACCTGCGACAGTATCGCTATGTCAGCTCACATACTTCGAAAGAAGGAAGGCCAAGTGGAACTGAAAAGGATTGTCTAATTTTTTCGGTGAGAATTCAATTTGCTTCAAAAGCTCTCTACGACATGATTACTAGGTGAGATGAGAGTCTGATACATCTTGGCAAATACCTGAAAAGCGCAGCTAAACATGACAGATTCACGACTGAAGAAAATTTCCATACCAGCCCTCCGATTTTGTGGAAATTTGTTGTGGCATTTCGAAACGTACGCCGAGCTTCACAAAAAATACGTTTCATGAGCGCAGATAATATCGAGTGATCTATAAAATAACTGAGCAGTCGCTAAGTGACCGTGTTAATGCGTTCGCAGTAGTTCCCTCTACCAAGCACTAGGCAACTAGGCTGCAATCATGTGATCGGATGCTCTGACACACTCTTCCGCTGGATATAGAACGAATGAATTCTTGTGATCTCCATACAGCTTCAGTATTGACATATCCAAGTGAGTATTGTTAGTAATGAGGGTACAGCGAGACTGGAAAAAAGCATAAACCAGAATATTTTCTGGCGCAACCGACGCACCAACTTTGTTACCATTACAGTGGTTTGAAGTCCCGCTAGAGACCAGCCTGTCGTGTGTCCCACATATCAGAAGAGACGATACAAGATTACTGCTTGACGAGCAACCTTTCGCGACTTTTCTATTTATCGGTTATCGTTTTTCCCTGCATCCACCGAATAAGAAAGGAGGGCACCACTACTTTTCAGAATAGCTTACGAAAAAATTGAACAAAGACAAACATTTCATCACAATTATATACATTAATACTAGATAACTCAAGCCCACTTTCCTATAAGAGCCATCAGTCCAGCTCCTAAACACATGATCAAATAAGCAGTGATCATTTGGCGCCCACCACCCTTGCCTTTGAATTGATCGCTGAATAGAAATTCATGCGCCATAAGCTCCACAAGTCCACTGTATATGAGGATTCCTGAAGAGATCGAGTCAAAAACTCCGTTTGTCAACAAAGCAGCTCTAGACCCAGGAGAGTAAGTGTTTCTCACACCCAGACCAATGGCAATACCAATGGGAGTGGTGACCGCATAACCTGCACCGAGAAACCAAGGCATCCGTGAGTATTCCTTGGGCCAAGGACAGGTGGCAATTCTTGCACCCAACCCGAGTCCTTCAAACATTTGATGGAAGATAAGAACAATATAGAGCTCCTTGAACTCATCACCTGACACGGCCAAAGCGAGCCCAATGAAGACAGAGTGAAAAATGATTCCAAATTCCAAAATAAACAAACCAAGCAGCTGACTGGATAAGTGCCCTGTAGCAACTTCTGGACCCGATTCCGGGTCTTCCTCGTTGGCGCATGAGCATCCTTCGACAGGGACATCGTAGCTTGGTTTTTTCAGCGAATCAACGTCAGACTCAACAATAGTAACTGCCTGAGAGCAGTGACCGATTTGCAGAAAATTGAAGTCTAGAAAAGTGTAGGCACACGCTTCTCCAAAAAATAAGGCAAAGAGAGACATCAAACAGATTCCATAGGCCCATGGATACTCAGCAAATACTCCCCCCAAACATGGATCAGAGAGACTTTCGTCGGCGGGTTCCAAAAGGTGAACGAATGCTGTAGCGATAATCACACCAGAGCCAAAAAACTTTCCAAAAATAAAGCACCAGTTGGGTAATCTCACGCACGCATATCTGGACGAAATGATAGGAAAATATGTGCCAAACAGACTTGTTATAAGGATCACGAAAACAGAAGAAATCCGTGCCCCCATGTTGGCTCCGTCGTAGTCACTATGATCCTCGCATGTATCTTCTCTCGGTAATAATTGAACGCTGAATAGACTTTGCATTGATGCGCCAGAATCCGCCAAAAAACGATGCTATATACGCTTACCCATACGGTCGGAAAGCTTTTGAAAACTTTTCAGAAATGGACACCCTTGCGGTTACACGAGAATATGGCGTGATAGACAACGATGTATGGATGCGACCGAGTGATTTTTTTTTTTCACATAAAACTTCCATTCAATCAATATACGACAAAATTATTTATGCCCTGGCGTACCTTTGTTGTATTAGATCACTCGGCTGAAAATTAAATACCGTAGAAGCTGCTAATTGTAAGCGAGTTCCTCCTTCGGTTGAAGTTTGAGTTCTCTCGCTTTGGTCAATAAATTCCCTTCTCAGTATGGCTTGTGTTATAATTCAGTGACTCATACTAGGTCTCCACTAAAAACCCCCGTCAAACGCGAATATGAGGCCTCCTTGGTTCTTTGGAAACTCCGTCGACACCACTGCTCCGCCGACCGAGGTCTGGGCACCTCAGAGCCAAATGATCGCTACGTGCGGGCAAACATTATGATCAAGTGCTTTATGCTTGTACCATGTCCGCCTGCCGCTTTCGGGATATTCATTTCTTCATCTTCTAGTTTTCGAGGAACCACAGCCCAAAATATTTTCAGCAGCGGACAGTCATGGGATATGTGGCAAACTAAATCGTGGCTTTCAAGAAGGACCGCACACTCCACCCACGTGGCCAAAGCCGATTGTCCACTTGGGAGCCTCGAATACTATTAGGATGCAGCCGTGAGCAAGATTCCACCAGGCAATGTGTGGTACTGCTGAAGAGCACTAGGTGTTTATACACACTTTCCATTGTTCCCAAAGTTATCTCCAGTCAATAGGCGACATGTGCAGCTTTCACCCATCCAGAGGCTATTGGGTGTAACCCATAGTGCTATAAAAGAGGCTGTTTGGGTGAGGAAGTGTTTTGGTTATTCCAGTCTCCGTTGTCCCCTGACACACTAAGGCTGACATACAAATTTCTTGCTTCAGTCAGAAGTCTTTGAAAAGAAACTGAGCATCCCTTTGACTCATTGTTCCAATCAGTAAAACATCTCGTAGCTTGTAGTTGGACACTTGTTTAATTACCTGGAGGTGCGCTTCGAGCAAGGGCAGACTTGGTGAGTTGTAGCGCACTTTGAGCAGATACAGATTCGATCTGGCTTACTTTAAATTAGTATTCACCAAGATCGCGATCTAGATCGCGACCTCCAAAAAACGATCTAGATCGTTAGATCATAGATCGCTCTGTGAAATTTTTGATCTAGATCAAATGATCTTAGATCGCAGCTCTAAATTTATGATCTATTCGATCTAGATCGCTTAGATCGTTATCCCCAAAAATTTATGCATGCATCATGCAGGAACCACGCATCACACAGGTATTCTTGGGTTCTTAAAAACTAATTAAATCCATTTCAATAAAATTCAAGTATTTATTCAATATGTTTTAGTCCTTTTCCTTTACATCTTAGGTAGTCTCGACAAATCAAGGTTTGCTTTATGGACTCGTCTGAAAGTAGGTATCTTTTCTTGGATACAACTACTACTACATGGAACTCCGACCAACTCCTTGGCAAGTTT
>JAKTTA010000262.1:0-32113 GCA_030580415.1 Citeromyces nyonsensis
TAATTTTCCAGAGCTTTCTGGCGAAAGAAAAACCCAGAATTGAACCGGCACATGTTTCGATATGATTTAGACCCTCCGTACAGTACATCGTTCTTCACAGCATTTTCAAGTGTCTCTTCGAACAAAGTTTCATTAATCCACGATGGCCGGTCCCAGTCGTCTTGCGGGATCAAGTGATACGATGTTCTGCCGGAGGCCATGGCTGATGTTTCTCTAATGAACGTCTCGTCAAAGGGCACATCGTTCAGAAACGTCCACGGATAGCGGTACTTGGAATTGAACCTATCTTCAAGAGATCTCATTGAGGACAGAACTCCGGGAAGCTCCCAATTTCGACAGAGCATGAGAATCGTTGCATTTTCCCTTCCAATGGGAGTCATCTTCGAAATCTGGTAGTTGTCTCTGTTAAATGACTCCGGTTTTAGGTGTAATGATATTTCATGTTTTGGCGGTGCTTGTGTCAAGGTGAAGACAAATGCAGCAATGAGTATACATAGTGAATATCGATACATGATGAATTTTGAAAGATTCCAAATTTCTCACCTATATGCATGAAATTCCATTTCTGGCCCTCATGTAAGGGGATTTGCAGAAATAGCAAGTGAATAGACGTTCTCCAGAAAGAGTGATCAAACCCATGAAATTGGAAACCAATTTACGCAACGGCCCGTCAATCTAAAAGAATGAGAGGATCCTCCTAAGCCATTCAAACCACAAAGAAAAGTCGAAATTGAATGCAGAGCGGACTCATGAGTCTATTTTTTCCATACATAATGCACTAATTACGATTGGCGACTCCAAATAGGCAGACTTGCACTGTCTGGTGATTTGAGATGACACGACTGTATGCTTTCTACCCTCTTCAGTAATCCCCCAACGGGCAGCTTTTTTGGATCAACGAGAAATTGCAAAATGTCATTGACATTATCCCGTATTTGCTCATCGCTTAGGCCGGAATTGCCTACTATTATGTTGAGACATGTTCCCTTGTTGATGATGAAAAAAGCATTCTTACAGATCGACTTGATCTGGCGGTACACATAGACAGGATCGCACCTCTCGTCTTTTATCTTGTGTTTCTTTGGTATAATTGAAGCTTCCATCGACGGTCTCGCCATTTGAATCATAAACGGGGTAAATTTTCTATGATGTGTATAAAGCGGTGCCAAAATCGGCACTATTAGCTTATGCAATCGATGGTCTATGAGAATCAAATCATAATTTGAACACAACTTTTTTGTCTCCTTACCGCCCCTGGCACATATTTTCCTGAATTTAGTAAAGCTGAAGATGTCTTGGAATAGATCTTGTGTCTTGGTCCCTTCTTCACACAGAGTGTTTCTATAAGATGTGGACGGGTCCTTTGTGATCAATAAAATCGACATATTGCTCAGCTTCTTGATTCCGTGGGAGATAGGACTATAAAGTTAGACTATGGACAAATTTGCCAACTTACATTATTCTCGGGGTATAGTCACTCTCTTTAGCCAAAGGTTTTGAGATGTTGATTATAAGCTCGATAGGTTCGCCGCTTAAGTTCTCACCAGCCAGATGAGCTTTGACCGCCTGCGAACATTTGACTGTTTGTTTATCAGCTTCAAATCCCAAAATAAATCTGTTCATTTTTTTCGAGTCTTGTTTTTTTTTTTATATATATGCATAATACTGCAGCTCATCGCAGCCCAAAATGTATTTGAGCAAAGTTGTCAAATTGTTAGTTTTTGCCCTTGTCAGCGCAGCGGAAGGAGCGGGATTAAGACCGGTGGTACTGTGGCATGGCTTGGGTGACTATTACAATTCCGATAGCCAAAACTCTGTAGCTGAAATCATCCATCAGGTAGAGCCTGACATAAGCGTGTACCCTATTTATGTGTTCCAAGACGAGGGCAAGGACCAGCAGGCGTCTATTCTTGGAGACCTGAATACTCAGCTGGATGATGTCTGTGATCGTATCAAACAAGTAGACGAGCTGAAGAAAGGATTTGATGCAATTGGGTTCTCGCAGGGCGGGTTGTTTCTGAGAGCCTTGCTTCAGCGCTGCGATGTCAAAATGCATAATTTGATCACTTTTGGTTCTCCGCATAATGGGATTTCCGACTTACCGCCTTGCTCGGAAGGAGATTGGCTGTGCAAACGGCGCAATAGAATTGTGAAAGGCCATGTGTGGGAAGACAGGGTACAGCACTCTATATTGGCTGCCCAGTACTTCAGAGATCCAAGAGACTGGGAAAAATATGTAGAGAAGTCAGCCTTTCTTGCTGATATCAATAACGAGGTGGTCTCTGTCAATAAGACCTACCGTGACAAGATGACTTCTCTAAACACCTTTGTCATGACAATGTTTGACCAAGACGAAACGCTGGCCCCCAGCTATAGTGCTTTATTTTTCGATTACAATCCTCAGACCGACTCCGTTGTTCCATTCGACAAAACCGAAAGTTTCAAAAAAGATCTTGTAGGACTCAAAACGTTGTACGAACAAAATCGGTGTGTATTCTATCACATAGATGACTTACACATGAGAATCAAAAAGGAATTTCTGGTGGATATCGTTAAAAAATACTTGGGCAATTCATAGCTTTTTCGCAAACCGGATTTTATTAAAAATAAAATGATTTCTCATTATACATAGATACACCTCCCTTAAGCGGCAGTCAAGCGCTTCTGGTGAGAGAGACGACCTCTTTGTCTAGAGTTGAGTCTGAGCTTCTTGTCATCCTTAGCCTTCTCAACGTTGTCACCTTCCTCGGTGAGGATGACTTCGATGTGGGATGGCTGAGACTCGTAAGCGTTGATTCTACCGTGAGCTCTGAAAGTTCTTCTTCTTTGTTTTGGAGCTTGGTTCACCTGGATGTGAGAGATGACAAGCTTGGAGTTGTCCAATCCCTTAGCATCGGCGTTGGCCTCAGCATTTCTAAGCAAGTCTTGAATGAAGTTGACAGACTTGGCTGGCCATCTAGCCTTGGTGACACCGAATTCTTTACCTTGTCCGGTACGTCCGATAGACTTGTTGAAACGACGGAAAGGAATAGCTCTCTCGTGGTCAAGGACCTGGGTAAGGTATTGTTGAGCCTTTTTCAAGTTCCATCCGTTGACGGCTTGGGCAGCCTCTCTGGTGTTCTTGTAAGAGACACGAAGGTAAGATCCCTTAGCGCAAGCAGAGCGTGTAGGATTAACTGAAGATGCACCGTAACGAGCCATTTCTCTTTGTTATATTTTGCAGCGTTAGGAGTACTGGAAAATACAAGCCAAGGTGCGTGTCTGTACAAATTTCGGTGACAAAATTTCTCAAGGGTGCATGAGTAGAAGAAAAGCGTCACTAAGCCCTGAGACATGTCACGTGATGCGTTTCGCCAGAAATGGTGTGCTGTTGTGTCACTCGTCTTTTCGAATGTGTTCATTTTTTTCTGTGGATCAATTGACCTCCGTTTCTGAACCCGCTGTTGTTAAAAACCTGCTCTCGCTTCCAATCTCTCATTTCCATTTCTTTCCTTCCCACTATTGTTCTGTGTCCCCCAACAGCGGTCGTGCCTGCATCAATTATCCGGCCTGCATGGCTTGCATCTAGAAATGATATGGCTAATTCTACTATGTTCATTGATTCTCACAACCGGTGTGGCTTCACTTGATCTGTCCAATAAACATTTCGAAGAGTTTTCAAACATCAAGAACTTGAAGGGCATCCGTGTCTACAATGAGGTGTTGGAGACGCCCCCTTCAGTCACGAATTCAACGTGGTACCTGAACTTTTATGACCCATCAGACAAGGAATCCAAAGAAAAGCTGTCTATACCCGACTGCCCTGAGGATTCGCAACTGTGTGGGGTAACAACCGTGTCTGTTCCTAATAAAGAGCAGCTTGTATCACAGGTTGTATCCTTCTCTTCTGCTCTGAAGCCCGATTTTGAGCAATTGCCAGACGATTTGAAGGATATGACCGGCTTAACCGTGAAACTCAATGGCGCCAATTGGGGACGTAGTACTGTCAATGCCCAGATTGATTTGATTTGCACTGATAATAAGGATGAGAAGCTGGAGCTAGTCCAGTGGGACATGAAAAGCTTACACTTGAAGCTTAAGTCACAAGCGGTGTGCTCCAAGAGCAAAGGAGATGACAAGAAGGAAAAACCAAAGAATCCTAACGATAATACCAAATCTTGGGGCTGGTTTACATGGTTGTTCATCTTCATGGTGATCATTCTGGCAGGGTACATTATTGGAGGAGCTTGGGTCAATGTGAATCGTGGATCATCAAACGAGTTTTTGAATGAGCTGTTTGAGTCTCTTGTTGAGTTTGTGTCCATGATTCCTCACTTTGTTAAAGAAATATTCTCCAAGATAAGCGGAAGATCAAGTGAAAGGGGTGGTTACAGTGCTGTGTAATCAATTACTATTTATCAATACATAGATCACTTTTCGTGTGGTGCTAATATCTGGTTCATGTTATTCAAAGTAGTCTCCAGCGTAACCTCCAAATAGTTTTTCTTCTTTTCGAGATCTTTTATGGCAGATCCCACCGTGTTCTTATCTTTCTTCAGCTGGGCACAGTATTCTTTATTCGTAGTCTGCTTGAACATTTTACCTACTCCCTCCCACACATGCGAATTCTGAGAATTCTCCAGTTCCTTCTCTGTCAGTTCGGCAAGTTTAGCCTCTCTCTCCAGCCTCTGTATCTGCACATTGCACATGGTCAGATCAGATCGGGATCTCTGGATCTGTGTGTCCATTGCCAGGAGCACCTCGTAGTTAGTTTAACAAACTGCTGAAACATACTTTCTGAACTTCCTCAGGATTGATAGACATGGTGCGTGTGTCAATCAAATTCGCGACTCGTGTGAAACAAACCTCTTGGTGAAGGTGTATCCATGAATGCGATCAGTAAAATCTATCATGGCGATCACTGTTTACCTCGAGCAGATGTGAAACGCTTTTGTGACACTTTTGTGATTGATCACATTTGCAATTCATACTTTTAAACGGCCCTCACCATGAACCTCATTCCAGTATGTCTAGTACAGACAGTCTTGTCGACTGTATAAACTCGAGAAAGGAGAATTTTACAAGTGTGTTTGAGAAAAAGAAAAAAGGTTTACTCAAGTGCACCCATTGTAATGAGCGTTTTAATGGCTTCTTACAACTGGCCGAGCATTTTGACAAATTCAGCATTCGTCGGCCTTTCCACTGTCCTGCGGATAACTGTCCGTGGAGCGTCATAGGACTCCCGACGCTACATGAGCTCAAAAGGCATGTGAGAAACCAACACAGTGTTCCAAACGTCAAATGTCGGATGGGATGTGGTCAGGTATTCCACAGAGTTGATACAAGAAACCGCCATGAAAATAATGTTCATTTGAACGTCAACTCGAGAAGGAACCGTGCCTTTAATAGAAGGCAAACCACAAGTATTGATCCGCTGGTGAGTGACGGCACGGTGTCAGAAAATTCATCTTCCACCTCTCCTGTAAATCAGGATTCAAATAAAAGACCGCCTTTAGGCTGTAAAACTCTTTCGGAGATTCGGTCACTCTCGAATATCCCTCACACAGGCAAAGTTCACAAGAAACCGTTGCACTTGAACGAGGAGAATAAGGAGAACTCTGTGCATGTGATGTTCAAGCCTGTTTTCCCCTTGAATCCCTTGTATCTGCTTGCAGACATAGCCACTCAACGGCCTTGAAGAAGAGATGTCTACATGCACCGCAGGCGGTGCTTAGAGCAATAAAAGGGTAGAAGCTTGTTCGCCGGCACTGCTTCTACCTTACTCATCAAGGTTTGAGTATCAGGAGCAGTTTCCCGCCCTTGCAACAGAGGTACTGGCTATCTATAGATTGTAGCCTTCAAATGAATAATGTTATTTATAGTTGCATTCGAGAATGAACCTACATGAACCCATCCTGAGAGGATGTTCTCGCCGATTTCAGCTGGGATTTGCCGAAGAGATGACAGGGAGACCTTCATCCAGATGGCACTCAGAGCAACTTCTCCCTCCGCATATTCGAATAGTCTATGACCACGGCATTATAACGACACACAATTGACAATTGACTCACATCACAGGGACATTTTAGCCATTTTCCACACTTTTTCTGCCAGATCACGTGCCACCAAAGTAAGGCGGAACAACATCAACATAGTTCAATCAAGAAATGGCTTCGAGTGACAAGTTTCGCCCCAAGAGGAGCAACTCGACTCTGCCGATTCCGGCCACTTTTCAAAGATTCAAGAGCAAGAGGTTTCCCAGGGTTAGTCTTATTGGAGTTCTTTGTGCTGTCATATTCATCAACATCATTTCAAGCAAGTTGATGGGCTTCAGTTTCATTCCAGCTTTAAACTTGGGCCACACGTCGGACTTTGATCATCTGCTAAATAAAGATGCTTTGCTGAAGAAACAGCCGCATCATGGAATATATCGAAACGCGATCGTAGTCACTTCTCCGCTGATTTTCCCGCCAATAGAGCACGCTCCAAAGTTGCGTGAGCTTACGCTGGAAAAACTGTTTTCGTATAGAACCGATCAGGATGACCCCAACCAACGAAACATTTACATGATAGATCCAGAAGAGGGTATTTCGAAAGAGATCAGAGGTCAGGAGGAAGAAGACAAAAGCATGGAAGCTGTGACTAAACGTGCGTTCCGTGACCACTCGAAAAAAGTGTTTCGAAGCTCCACCAAGGGGAAATCACCAGAAGTTGTATTGGTGTCAACTGTAGACTTTGACAACTATGATCTGGACTACTTGACAAAAGTGGTGCAAAATCGCGTAGATTATGCTCAAAAGCACGGTCACGGAGTTTACATCAGATGGCTGCAAGAATTTGTTCCAATGTTGCAAGAATACGATAATGACATAAAGTGGACAAAACAACTTTTATTGAGAGCTGCCATGTACGCCTTCCCTGAAGCCAAATATTTTTGGTTTTTGGACCAAAATGCCTACATTATGCGGAACGATGTTGACATTTTACCATATACATTGACCCCGGAGGCACTTGATCCTATTATCAAGAGGGATCAACCCCTTGCATTGCCTAATGGGATAATCAAGACTTATAAAAACATCAAGGCTGAAGGGATTCGGCTAATTCTCACTCAGAACCACAAATCAATTGATACCGGTAGTTTTGTTGTGGTTAATGACATCTTTGGCAGAGGTCTTTTGGATTTTTGGACTGATCCCCTTTTTAGAAGGTACCCCACCTTTATCAATGAAGATGCAGAAGCTCTCACGCATATCCTGCAGTGGCACCCTATTTTACTGAGTAAAACGGCTATTGTGCCCGCCAGGTCAATTGCTTCTAGGCATCGCGATGCTCAAGATGCTGCAGAAAATGACCCATTATACTATAAAGAAGGAGACTTTGTTGTTTCCTACACAGACTGCTTTGAGAAAGCGGTGTGTGAAAAATATCTGTCTGAGTATCACGAGAAGGCAAAGGCGGGAAAGTAGTTGTCATAAGCGGAGCTGTAATAATTATGTAGAGAAGAGATACTGAATTTTAGGCCATGGAAGTAGGAATTCGAACTTTGCAGCAGAGATATTGGTTGGCTGAGAAGTGTGGAGTGTGGAGGACCAATGAAATTGTGTGCATATATTTCAGCGGGCATGAAAGAGGAAGAAAGCTCTCTCCTCGGCTTGCATTATAAACGAGAGATTAATGAGGGTGCTCCTTCACCTCGAGAGGTGATTTCATATCATGTAGAGAACCTCTGAGAGCCTCTGATTGTTATTAAACTACGAATGACTACTTTTCAGAATGCTACAGCTGTAACCTGGGAGAGCCTACGAGCCTGTCGGTGCGAGGATGATGAGAAAGAGAGCACAAAGGGAAAATAAAAGTTGTTCAGGGTTCTCGTGACAGGAGCCCTGGGGTTTCCAAGTTTTAGAGACCCCGTTACCTCCTCTCTCCCTTACCCAATGCAGGCTTCGATACTTAAACTGCTATACGCCCAAACATGAAACATCTGGTTAAAGATTGCGTTTGGTTATTTGCCCAGCTCTCTTGATCTCCTACTCCTTCTAAGTGTTTGAATGACGCAATCCCCAGAGCTACTCACTACAGTGACTGCCCAGATTAGCTCTTCTTTCGCTGCCAATAATATTGAGGCTGACTTCAAGTAGGACACCACCTTGATGTCAAACATATTTCCGGCAGCTTTCCATAAAACACGGTTGATTGTCGTACTCTAAAGAAGACGAAACAAAACTACAAAGAAAAAAAACATCCTTCACTCTACAAAACAAGAGAAAGACAAATCTATTGTGTAGCCTGCGACTCTGTCACTTGATTTCCCACTCTTTGCGAGGACCCACCACGTTCCTCTAGGACTTTGAGTGCCACCTGTCGCCTCCTTTCGGCAGCGCCTCTAGCGCTCACTGTGGAGCTTGTATTGATTCTCTTGATGGCGCGCAAGTTACCCGCTTCTACTTCATCCTCGTTGAATCCGGTGATGATGCCGAGAAACACATTCATGTGGTAGAATACTCTGCACGCCGGTTTGATCCACGGTCTCAACACCTCGGGGAAGAAGTCTTGCATTGCAAACGTAATTGAGGCATCTCCCCGGATAAACTGTTTGGGAGTAGTAACTGTGGAAGGCAAAAGATCGAGTGTCACTGGGTTGATCTGAAAGAATCTCAGATAAGTCCAAGATATCAAAAAGCTGTTCATGATGGGCAAGATCGGAGACCACGACAAGGTGAACAGCGAGCACACACAACTGACAACCAAAATTAGAAACGGCAACTGCTTGAACCTAAAGTAGAGTGTGCCTTTGAAAAGCTTGATCTCGTGTTCCGGCGACAGCTGCTTTGCCACAACGAGAAACGGCATCAACATGACAAAACACCCGTGGTTCAAGGGGTGTTTCAGATAATCAGAATGAAGATCACTCTGGATGAGATAACCTGTAATGACTGTCAGCACCGAAGTCAAGTTGGTGAAAACAGCACAAAGCGAGACGTAGTAAACGGTTTCGGAAAACACCCTTTTGCGAGCATTGGCAACTTCATCGAAATTCCAGTTCTTTTCACAGTAGTCGCAACCAGCAATCCATATTGCGCACGCGATACCGAACCTCACTAAGGTTGTTTCCACAAAAGTCGACGTAAACAGCACCCACGGATTAAACAGAGTGGACCAGGGAATCAATTGCAAGGGAGGGATGTAAATATCTGAGAAAGCAGCGATCTCTGAATCGTCTGGGTGAGTTGCAGTGAGAAGTCTCCGATACGTCCAGTACCTTATTATCATTGTCAGCCCAGAAAGGAGAACCAACAGACTGACAAATATCTTTGAAGTCACACTAAGCCTTAATTTTCCACCCATCATTTTCCTTTCCTCCTAGTTCATATGTGAGGCTGAGAGTTGGTTGGCGCACGACTACACTATGCCCCAGCACGAGGATCTCACGGAGGAGCAGAAGAAGCAGAATCATGTTCTGAGTGAGAACAAACGGCGGAACCAACTGAGATCGACGTATGATAGGCTGGTTGACCTTGTGCCCGATCTGGAGCCAAAGGAGAACAGATCAGAGTTGGCGATTTTGACAAAGTGTAAGTCTTTGTTTTGAAACCCTAAATTAACCTTCTAGCTGCAAGATACATAGAGCAGCTGAAGCAGGAGCGCGAAGGCTTGTTGCTGCAAGCCAAGGAGAAGAATTTGTCTTTACCGGAGAACCTTAAGGGTGAGAACTGTTGAGTCTGTGTGTGGGCCAAAGTCAGCGGCACACTTTCTTTGGTCTGTTGTTCTGACCTGAAATCATTGTATTTGCCAGCTTGAGAGCCCTCGAGATCAGCGGGACTTGGATTTGATAGATTAGCGTAGACAGAAGGGAGATAATCTGTTGAGCTCCATCCTTCTCTTCGCATGACTATGTGTTTTCGGTCAGATTAAAGTCATCAAACGAGTTGGCAAGTTACAATTCCGTCATTTTTGACTGCCTCACTAGACGTTTGCCCACTCTCGCATGAGATAGTTGTTCTGTCCAATCCGCTCTTACTATCTCATCGAAAAATGCCAGCCCAGGGCGTTGGGAGAAAGTCTGGCCAGTGGGTAATGAATGTGCTGTCGTCGCCACCGATATTTCTCTGTGGCTGAATGTGACTTTATGAGTTTGGCAGAGGATGTGTATCTGCATTTGACCGCAATGGACAAGCACATACAGAGCATTTGACCCAAATAGGTAATCGTCAATTCAGTGGCACTCATTTGGCTCTCCCTACCAGGAGGGCTTACAGAATCTACATCTCTGCAGACAACAAGATCATTGTTTCTGCACATGTGAGATTTGACAAGAACACCCCTTTGAATCCACTGACGCTACGGTGATCTGGCTCCTCCGCAGGAGGTCTCGGCACCACCATTGGTTGCGATGCCAGAAATTGCTGGATCGAATACTCCCCGATCACCTATGATAGGCGATCCTGAGGATGATATAAGTACGGAGTCTTATGGTATGTCAGAGATGGATCTGACAGATCTGGATGAAGATCAATTGCAACATGATGACGATAAAATGATCGTTGAGGATATGGACGGTGAGATAGACAATGTGTCGGTCTCACCTTCCATGGAGTCCAGAAAGCGAAGACATACCAGATGAAGGAACAATAAATGATGGGGTGTTATAACCAACGAAAATGCTCCCTGTTAACCAGCTTACTCCAGAAGCCAAAGTTGGTCAGCTATCTATATTTACCTGATGGGGGTGCACAGTTCGTGATTCCACTTTCTTTCCTTTACCTCTTTATTCAGCCTATTTAGTAGGTTGAGGTGGCCTTGTGAGAGATCTATGGAGGAGCAATACAGGGATGAAGGGGAACAGGCAACATGCTGGTCCCAGACAAGCGAGCGAAAATCTGATTTTGGTCACATAATATTATTCTACACACTTCAAAAGGTATTTTCGGGCCACCAATCCGGCACAAAAGCCTTGACGCCAACTTTCTCACCATCCAACTCTGCGAAAAACTCATTATCACCCGACTTGGAGCTTTTGACTAATTCGCTAAGCTTGATAGACGCAAACCCGAGATTGCCACAAACGCTGACAACCTTCCCGGGCAACGATCGTCTGCGGGGTTTGGTGGTTTCTTCAAATGGCGAGTTTGTTTCAGAGGGAGTTTTCTCAGTTTGTTTCCCTCCCACTTTGTCGATGCCACAATTCAAAAGTTTGCTGGAAACTTTGTTTATCGGGTCGTCTGCGTTGAACTTGATATCAGTGGCTCCGGGTTCGGTTATTGAGTGAAATTGAACAGGCACAATCCTCTTACGAATCACCCCATTCACATGCGTCCTCAGAGTAAGCTCTTGGCCTATGTAGCATCCTTTGTTCAAACTGATCCCGTTCATCAAATCAAGATTATTTTCAAAAGGTAGCGATTCTGCCAAGCATAGGTCTGCCGGTTCTGACACGCCTGCCTCGAGACGCCTTATATACAGTTCCTTTTCGTCGACAACGACAGACTCTTTACTCAGAGCAGCTTGAGGGTCAACTTCTGCAGATGTCAGAAATTTGACTCCCAGTTCGGGACATCTGTCATCAAGACTGAATCCCAAAATATCTTGATTGTCTTTTTTGAACAGCACGCCGCTTTGCATAAACTTGGAGGCATTTTCAAGGGCTTCTTGCGGAGATTTGGAATTGGCATTGACAAAATACTCTTCTGGAAGCTTCATATCTTCTGAAAACGCATGCCAACTCTTGACATTATCGATTTTGGAAATCTTGACTTTTGCAGAAAGTTTGTGAAAATTCAACATCATGAAAACTTGATTGAACTTTTTAGCATCAAGCTCAACCACATAGGATGGAGTATGCTCCTGTTGAAACATCTCAAACTTGTTGGAAATCGCATGCGTAAATGTGAATGGGACGGGATAAATGAATAAATCGGATAGAACACGGCCTTTGGAATTGAGTAGCATTGAAAATAAACCATCTCGTCTTATTCCCATCCTTGCAGGGCTATCATCTTCCTCAAATGCATCTTCATGCAAGATCCCCCAATTTTTGCTAGCGATATCATTTTCATCCAGCTTTATCTTTTTGAGCCGCTGCTTAGCTTCTTCTTCTTGTGGAGATATCGTATACTGCAGCTTTTTCTTGAAAGTGGGCAATAGCTTGGATGTGATGAGTCCATTCAGGAACTTTGTTGAGTCGGATCCTGTAATAAGGAGCAATTTCTTTGAATTTAAGGAGCAAACTTTTGTATAAAGGCGTATCTGGCCGCAAGCCGCGCTGACATTGTGAAACATACAGCTGCTATGGCGACTAAGCGTAGGGAAAGCTATAGTCTAGTACTTGGTGGTGTAAGGGTGTAAGTATAAGGGTTGTTCATGTATTTGTCATCCTTTGATTTATTCGGAACGGAGGCAAGCTCTTATTATATTTGACAAAAATAGCAGCTAGTTTGTTTGATTTTATTCAACTATTTGTCAGCGAGGTTGAGGAAATTGTGAAAAAAAAAAAAAAAAAAAAAAATAGATTTGGAGCGTTAATTAATCAACTGACTCATATATGAAGATCTGAAATCCAGAATGCATTAACATGAGGATGATTTTGTAATGATTATGGCCGATTAAATCGAATTTTGATCATCTTTTCAGTCAAGATTCCATATTTTTCATTCGATCATAGTTCTAATGCTCTGCTAGGGTTGCAAAGATTTAGACAGCTCCCTTCGATGTTGAGACCACATTCACAAAAAGTCCAAGATCTGAGCATATAATGGTTCTTCGAGAGAAGTGGCCACATAATGAAATAAGAGCTCTATATAATTCAGAGAATTTATGTAATAGATCAAACCTTTTCAAACAAAAGAGACTGTTTGAATCGAAAAGTAGATAACAACTCACTTGCAGACAATGAAGATACAAACTGGATGCATATCAGGTCGCCTATTAGAAATATAAGTTGAAGAGGTAAAATCGTCCGTTGATTCTTAGCACATAATACACAGTACTCGATGTCACAATGGGACACCCGGTACGGCCTAAGGAACAGTGGCATATCTTGGAAGAGTGTCTCCTGACATACTCTGGAATACCGTCGACTTGTATTCCTAGAATACTGAGAAATCTCAAAGCCAACTCCTCTCTTGGATATTCTGTTCCACACAATACTCATGTAGTCCTGACCTAGTCTTTCTAGACTCTTTCTACAGTTGTGTGATGCCTCTTCTTCATAAGTTCCCTCAAAGCACAGTGATGCATTTTGGAAGATGAGATCAAAAACCGTAGGAGGTCCAACGCATCGGGTAGTCTTGATCACAGCGATCAGCATGTCTCGTACAAGTACAGAGTGAAAGCAATGTCTGCTGACATGAAGCGAAAGCTGAAAAGGTTGAAGAAGGCCTTCATCTGAGTCCAGTCATTGGAACAGCTAAGTGCTCTTGGAATAAATGAGGTCTCTCTCAGTTGTTCTGGCTTCCAGCGAGTCCCACTTCTCTGAATATCTGCTGTGGGCATGAAACATTGGCTAGTGAATTCAGTCGAGTAAAAGCTTTGAGTCCCCGACTATTTCTGCCGGAAGCTATCAAGCGAGGTTTTCGATGCGCTGTTTCTCATTTTGTCAAGACTATCAAGGGACAAGGCAGATGGTTGGAAAAGGAGTGGACGGTGCTTTTGATATATAACATATGAGGTACCATCAAAGGGCTGTGAGATGACCAAAGAGGAAAAATCAGGGCTTGTGGATTTCTCCGGTCTTCACAAAAGCTTGCGAGCTAGAGCCCATTCTCGAAGGAACCTAACTCGATCAGCCGTTAATTGTCTCAAAGAACCATTTATGGAGCTGCGAAAATCATGAAAAACTTGGAGTGGAAGCAGAGACTTTTGTGTGACATCAGCAGCGGCTGACAGTAATGGGACACCACGCAATAATTTTATCAGAAAAGCATCGTTTGAGAAAGAGAAATGAGGTCGAAGGGGAGACGCATAATCACTGAGCTCACCATTCAACCTTCAGGTACCAACAAAATGAGTATTGTAAGAAAGGGGCAACGAGGAAAAGCTCATAGCCCAAGTTGACACCTTGAGTAGTCGTGACTGAAGTAAAAAGAGGAAGTGTACGACTTTAAAAGAACATTGCTGTGCTGCCGCAAAGAGATTCGGGCCTTCTTGGTCTTTGACATGACAACAGAAGCCTATCTTCCTCCTATGGCTGAAAAGAATGTATAGCATGCCCTGTTGAATGGGAGTCAGATATACTCACACTCTATACAGGCTCCAGCGTACTCCGTATTTCGAGTAAAGGCAAACTTCCAAACCTAGTTTCTCAGATTATCCTGCGGGTGAAACCGAACAAGCTCACTTTCGCCATATATTCGAATAGATTTTCTTACACAGCGCAAACACGACATGAACAAAAAAAAATCTTGACTAGTCTCAAGATGGGCAAGCAGCGGACCAAAGAATAAGATGTGTGGCCTATCCTCATAGTCCTGCACCAAAACACATCCTCCAAGCGGGTCGTAGATTTACCTGAAGAGACGTGGATGTCACTTCTTACAGATTTAACCAGAGAAAATCCTCTAGGAGCAGTATCCACAACTCTATCATCTTAAAACTTATTCTCATGCCAACAACTACATCACTCATTCGATGAATCCTCACCTTCAGGGAAAGACTCAGTTATCTGATCAGCTGAGTCTGCCATTCTCTTTGTCAGGAAAACATTTATATCATCTTGAAGGGTGGTGAGCTTTGCCCTCAGATGACCAAGCTCGGTGTCCTTGTGCTCTGTTGGCTTGTCCCTGTCAACGGCACCTGCGCCCAGAACGTAGTCACTGGGACCTGTAGTTTTACCAGAGGTGGAGTGAGTGGCGAATGGATCGATGGAGAAAGAATGGCTGACATCGGGAGCGCGATACTCTGCAGTCGGATTGGAAAACGGATAGCTCATCTTTAAGGGGGGGTTGAAAAATATCCTTGCACCACCGTTACCCTCCCTTTTTTTCCAAATTAGAGTGAAAAAAAAGCACACAGTTGACTAAAGATGGTTTCGAATCTCCATATAGTTGTCGACGAATCATGGCAAGAGTCTACGGCGGAGTATGCTGCTGCGCTTGATCATTTGGTGGAGGGGAGCACCTTTTCGGAGAAACTTCAAAAACACATCTCGGAGGATAAACCCACGCCTGCTTTATTTCAAGAACTTTTGGAAACCATAGACACTTTGAAGAGTTTGCGTGATTCCGATTTCGAGCCTCTGTTTAATCTGCTGATCCACACACTTACTTTTAGCCAAGATTTCGAATCTTTGATCTCTCAATCGCAAATTATTTCACAGCTGGCATCAATAGAAACCAAAGACGCTAGAGATTTCTTTAACAGAGACAAAAAATCCATCAAGTCAACCACAATTATTTCCATACTCTCTACTATCTTCAATCTTGTGCCATCAAGCTCCAAGTTCAGAGTGTCCATTTTGGATGCCATCTTGAGTATAATCGAAAAGAACCAAGCTTTCCAATTAGCCGTTCCCATCACCGAAAGCTTGAAGCTATGGCTCACTCAGGCAGGTGCCTCCAAAGAGGTGATTGGGGATTTCCTCTTCAGGGTGTTTTCAATGTATTACAACATAGACCAGACGGCTGCCATTGAATTTTACAAGCAACAGGCGCTACAAAGTGCATCAGCTGAGCACCGTGATGCTTTCATCATCAAGTGTTTATCGACTGAAAAAGTTTTGGACCTCCGGGCTTTGTCCAAGAAATTCAACGATAATGCTCCTGTTTGCGAATTGCTGAAAATCTACGTCTCTCACGACTTGCAGAAGCTTGAGCAATTTGGAAAATCAAACTTGGAAAAACTCGACATCAGCTTCGATGCCTTGGCATACAAGTTGCGCATCTTGACCGTGGCCAGACTAGCATTGCAGTCGAGCACTCTGCCATACTCGCAGGTGTCCGACGAGCTCCACATAAATCAAGATGAGGTAGAGACGTGCCTCATCGATGCCGTGAACGAGGGGATTATTTCTGGTCGGATTTCTCAGCTCGAGCAGGTATTCTATGTGTATAAAGTGAGTGTTTTCGGCGAATTCTCAAAGGAAAACTGGAAAACTATCTCCTCCAGTCTTAATACGTGGAGCTCGACTTTGAAAGAGGTTCAGTCCATCATCTCGACTGCTGATGCAAACAAAAAGAGAGTGTTCCAAGAGTATCAAGAGAGAGAGGTTGCCGCTTTCAAGAAGGCTCAGGCTGAAGCCGAAGCTGCTGCCGCAGCTGCTGCCGCCGAGCAAGAAGAATTCCTGCAAAACGAATTGGAAGTTTCAGACGATGAGTCTGAGGAGATAGAAGATGAACCTGTCGTTGAACTTGGTGAGCAATGATTAGATAGCAAAGATAGCGGAAGCTTCTCTTTTTTAGAGGAAAGCCCATCAGTCTGAAAAGAATTAAGGTTAAATGCACTAATGTAGTCTGCTCCTGCATCAATTGAAGATTGCACTCGAGCTTACCCGGGTTGATGATTTTTTTCATATCAGATTTGCATAAGATCCGGGTTTTCAAAGGCTGGCATCTGAGGAACTGGAGACTAGATCCAGATGATGGAACCTCAAGGTCCCTACCCGATATAAAGGTCGATGTGATCCTTTGCGTTACGAAATGATCAGACCTTTCCCCAAACATTTACTTGGTAAGCCTTTGATCCCACATCCGTGGTGCTTATGTTATGAATTTGAAGAGCTTCCTGATACGTCTTGAGAGACTCTGACAAATATAACATAGTTTGCCCGTGCACGACCTTCCTCTAGATGAGATTCCTTCCTTCCTTAAGAGTCACTGTGAGAGGATTCGGGACATCTTCATTCTCCCGGGCCGAGGTTGCTAAAGCTGCTAATATCCTTAGTTCACTAAAGGGCGATGGAGACCTTACCGAAAGTAGTAAGCTGGAAAAGACCATGTCCAAATTCTGGGAGACTGTCGGATTAAATGAGAATGGCAACCATTTGCATGTGCAGCTAGACGACAAGACGTTACGTACGCCGCTGGGGCAGCAGCTTGTTCTACCTAAATCAAGACAAACTCTGGCAAGTCTTATAGTGTCAGAATGGAAAAATCTTCCTGACTTGAACATCAAGTCTTACTTAATTCCACTCACCTCTATCTCGTCACGTGCGATTGATTTGAGCTATGCCAGTGCCGAGAAGGATTCAGAGGCCGAGGCTAAGATTGGTCGGATGGCTGACATAAAAGTGGATCTACTTCGTTATCTTGACACAGACACTCTTCTTGTGTTTTCTCCAAAGAGCGAGTACGAGGGAAAACTGAGGGAGGCACAAGAAGAGATATATAGACCTATCATTACTTCGATGGAGGAATTTTTCACCGCCTTTTCTCAAGGGGAGCCTGTGAAACTGAAGGAACTCGATGCAGATGTCGATGGGCTACGTGGAAACAAACAAGATTCCAATGCCAGAGAAGCTGCTTTGAGATGGATGGACACCTTGGACGTTTGGCAATTAGTAGCTTTAGAGCATGCGACTTTAGTCTCTAAATCTTTGTTATGTGGAGTTGCCATCGTGAGATCAAACAGCAAGAACAACAGTGATGTGACTGCCCTGGAAGACGTAGCAAGAGCGGCTACTTTGGAAACTATCTACCAGACCGAGAGGTGGGGCGAAGTTGAGGATACTCATGACGTGGGAAAGGCAGACATAAGAAGAAATCTAGCGGCTGCCGCTTTAGCAGCCTATGAATACTGAACGTGTAAATAAAGTTCTTCATTATGCATTAGTTTTCTAGTAACGTTTCCCTTGGGTAGCCTTTCTCAATTTGGATTTCTCCGAATGGGCCAGGCTTCCATAAAGGGATTGACAGCACTCATAGTTTTCAGCACGTAGAAGGAGCAGTTCCCGCTCGCCTGTTCTAGAGATTACCTGCACGTGAACATCCACAGCTGTAGTTCTGGAGACCTTGCCGTCAATGGCCACTTGGTAGAGGAGAACAGGTGTTCCTAAAACTTCCCTCCCTACAAGGTGACAGAAGTTCTGTTTTGTCACCACTTCCAAGCAAACATCTGCGACATGCTCCCACTTGGTAAGGGACCATCGACAAACCTTGGCCGGCAGCGTAACCAGTGTGAGTGAAGAAGCGATCGAGTCTAATTCTTGCGACGAGAGCTGCTGCATTTCTGGCTTTTTCACAGGAAGCGACAGGCTTGAACTTGTTTTGCTCGGCGCAATAGACTTTTCGTCTCCGCTGAAGGATGACTTCTTCTTCAAAAGCTTTTGAGACCATTGACTAACCAGAGATGGTCTTTTTGGAGCGCAAAGTGCAAAACTGGGCTGATGCCGACTCAGATCAAGAATGCTCAGGCTCTCCTTTCCTTCGTCAGTCTGAGAGGGTTCGCTAGAGCTGTAGCTTATGTCTGATTCAAGCTCGGACGGTGAAGGACAATCGCTCGACTGAACTGATTCATCCTCTGTATTAATGGCGACTTTAGGGCTGTCGTTATCTGGGGAAAAGCTCTTCGTAGAGCCGTTTGACTGAAGTGGAAGATCTTCAGTCTGCGAAGCGGCTTTCAGAGACGAGTTTTGCGACCGCAAGCGAGGATCCAGCCGACTGCGGATTGGAACTTGGATGGGCTCGATATCTCCTAGTATTGTTTTCGACCTTGTCAGACGAGAACCGGTTGTAATCTCTTGCTGGTGTGTAATTTTCAATCCACTGCGAAGATCCATCTGGCTAGATGAATGATCTTTGCAGTGTAAAAACTCTGCAACTTGCGTTGGCCAATGATCTCCATTTCTCACAACCTCGAGCGTTATGCCTTCAGTGTACTGTGAGTGCGGCGTCAGCAGAATTGCTTCATTTCGAGAATTCTCTAAAACCTTTAGTTCTCCCGTTCGAAAGGGTGGGAACATTAAGTGGACTTCTCCTGGCTGCGCATTCCTGCACAAAGCTAACAGAGTGCTATTCGCAGCCTTTGTTCCATTATCTATCAAACACATTGAAACTGCAATATGGCTTTCATTGTGAAGGGGGTGATTTATCGTCACCCAAGCGGCGGAAGAATGCGTGATTTGTTCTGGAAGGAAAGAAGCAGAGCATTTCTTCCATGTGGTCAAACATCTTACATTAGAAAAATTGAACTTTGCCATCTTCAAAGACTTGAATATGTCTTTCTGGTACTGCAAAAGCTGCTCGTATCTGCCAACTACGCTAGTCAAGACGTACAAAGCTTTTGATGTGATCTCTGTGTTTCCTGTGTCCTCGCTGCAGAGAGAAAGCGCTCTTTGTAGCGTATTCAACAAATAAGCCAGCCAAGCGGTTAGGGGCTCTCTTAAACCAGTCACTGCGTCCGCTTCCTTCGATAGACTTTGATAAAGTGGCAGCTGCTTAGTGCACCACTGGGCCAATCTCGTCCAATGGTGTTTAGTGGAAATAACCGTCTCGTTGAGACTTGCAGCCGAGAATTCAAGGGACCGAGACAGATGTTTCGAAGAACAAATCTGTTTTGCTTCGGAAACGAAATATTCGTGTCTGACTTGGAGGTTCTTGAGAGTGTTGTGGACAAGAGAGGGTCGGATAGTTTGAGCAGGCGGCTGTTTAGGCTCGGATGTCTGTAAAAGAGCTCTCAATGGCGTTGTTTCGTATGGCATTGCTGCAAATTTGGTTTCGTGACACTCAGATTCTGGAAAAGTATTGAGAGATTTTTTGACAGAAAAAGAATGAGTTGAGTTATACACCGATGCACCACCCCCTTCGTGACGCAAGTTAAACGCGTGTCGTGCATAATATTATGCAATAGAAGCATCACCCCAACTCATTTCTTCAGCGATAGAATAATTTTCAGATGATCTACGTATGTGGCCTAATGTAATGATATCAGATGAGAGGTTCTTAATTGGACGTAGCAGGACTTTACTCAATGCTTTTGGAGCGGGAATTTTTCAAACTCTGGTTCTTACGATCGCTAAACCCTCCATGGATGTTTCGACACTCGACACTCGAGCCAAGTAGCCCTTTGTCAGAGATCAAGATATTCTAACGTTTTTAGAATGACATGTATAATGGGTTAAATACAGCTCGGGTCCATTTTTTTGAATAGACATCCTTTCCAGAATAGGCGGAATCAACCGCAGCGAGTGAATTCTGAACGGTCGAGGCCATATGTGTTCGGCTGAAAACGAAGGGCTGAGAGCTTGTAGATTCACTTGAAACTGTGCTGTGATCACGCTCAGAAAACAAAAATCATGAAATTTGAGAGAAGTTTTGAACCTTGGTCTCTTCAAGCATCAACGATCTCTAAGTACAGAAATAAATCACAGCTAGAGTATATTCGCTTTTTTGCCAAAAAAAATAAAAGAAAACACGTCTTTATTTATATTAAAGCGTGTTGTATTGACTCAAGAGGCTCAATTCCATGAATGGGATTGGAGCCTTTATATACATAAGGTTAGTTACCACGACATCGTCTTCTGCACGTTGCCGTGTTCACATTGTGACTGTCATTCCATAATCACGTGACTTGTCGTCTTTCACTAGTTCTGACAATTTATTCTCCATAAGACTTGATTCAAGTTATCAAAGGTCTGCCAAAATGTACATGATTAGCTTAATACTGAAATATCTGTTCACGTTTCAGAAAACTCATGAAAAAGAAAAAAGGCATGGTGAAAGAAGTATAACACTGCTCATGTTCTTTCAAACTACGTTTGTCTAGGGATCAAGGAGCCTAGACCGACCGAAGAAACAGAAGGGCATAAAAATGGCCGGTGCACGACTTTGACTAAATTATGAAAAGGTGCCTCTTGTTCTTGGCAACATGTTTACAGTTTTTTCTATTGTCTGCAGCATCTCCGGGAGACCGTCTTGATGTATTTCAAGATTGCGTGAGAGACTGCGATATTCTGACATGTCAAAACTCACAGCTATATTCAGTCCCCGATAGAAAGTATATGAGAAGCATAGTTCGGGCCCAAAGACGAGATCACATATTTGACGAGTTACCTTTGAGCGCAGATCTAAGACTGATTGGATGGAACTGTTTCGACAACTGTGATTATCAATGCCAACGCATCGTCACCAAGAATAGAAGAGCGCAAGGGCTCGAGACACTCCAGTTCCACGGGAAATGGCCCTTCTTACGTATACTTGGTGTACAGGAGTTGTTCAGCACGATCTTCAGTATAGCCAATTTCATACCACACTACTGGGGGTTCAAGCTTCTGCTGCAGAGTTATATGGATTCGAGGCGTTGCGGCGAACGGGATTTGTGCAATCTCTATTTTTCGTATATGATAATCTCAGTCGCTGCTATGTGTGCATGGTGCTTCTCAACCGTCTTCCATTTACGGGACACATGGAACCGTGAGAAGCTCGACTACTACCTTGCGGGTGCCACCGTTTTAAGTGGCCTTTATGGTGTTACTGTGAGGACCTTCCAGCTATTCAAAACCGAGAACGATCGAAAGCGGAAACTTTTTGCAGCCGTATTGGTGCTTGCTTACTTCGGGCACTTGATTCGGCTGTCTGTTGACTGGTCGTACACCTATAATATGCGCGCCAATGTCCTTACTGGCGTTGTTCAGAATTTCTTGTGGATAAATCACTCACTGGTGACTTTCAAAAGTCTTTACATGAAAGAGAATGTCTCATTAGCGGAAAGCTCCAAGAGTAATGTCCGCTTCAAGAATAGTAAGAGCGCAGACCTTACTTTTAAGGGTTTGTACAGGCAACTGATCAATCCTGAAGTCAGATGGACGCTCACTCCAATCTTTTTGGTGTGCAGTGTCATTTTCGGAATGTCTTTCGAGTTGTTTGATTTTCCTCCCGTTTTTGACCTTGTGGACGCGCATGCCGTGTGGCATTTCGTCACAATATGGCCAGCTATAGTCTGGTACCCTTACATGAAGAGAGATGCTCAAGTGCTGAAAGATGACAAGTCTGAGTAGGTGTTGTCTCAGCCAGCGACTCTCTTTCCCATTTTCCCCAATAATTAATCCTAATAAATACTTGTTTTCTCTAGAAGATTGGAATTTTACGTATGTAACTATGTAACTATGGAGCATAGTCTCCGCCGCGTGCTACACTAGGGCAAGAATACAGTCATTGAAATTGATGTTTTCCTAACCTCTAATAATGCTCCTCGGCTATCGGCTATCGGCTATACGGCTGTCGGCTGTCGGCTCTCGGCACAGAAAACAGCGCAACTATCTCAGTGAGTTTCGTGAAAGTGTGCCTCCGCATCCGATTCTTCGGCATAAGAAGTTGCTAATGCCTCAATTTATATCCGAGTGTCAATAAGCCTCGGTTCCTGAATTCCCCGTGGTGTGTGCCGACCATACCCATTACCAATATGACAACTATTCCGGATACTCACAAATTTATCACTTTGAGAAACCGTGCAGTCAATGGCGTAGATTTGGATGTGAATTCCGATAAAAGCACGTTTCAGCTGCATGAAGCTGGCTTTGATGCGGCGAATTTGAAGGAAGGCGAGCTTGCCGTCCAGATCTTGTACCTCTCCAACGATCCCACCCAGCGCATTTGGATTCAGGCTGGGGTCGACCCAGAAAGGCTTTACGTGCCACCTGTCCAACGTGGTGAAGTCATGAGATCTCTCGGAATGGCAAAGGTTTTGAAGGCCAATTCTTCAAAGTTCAAAGAGGGCGATATAGTAGTTGGGGTCGTAAATTGGTCAGACTACACCATCATTTCCGACAGAGGCGTTTTCAATAAGGTCTCTAACCTGAACGTTCCTCTTCCGGCTTATCTAGACTATTTGGGTATGACAGGGCTGACTGCGTATGTTGGCCTAGTGGAAATCGCTGACATAAAGCCAGACCAGGTTCTCGTCGTTTCTGCTGCCAGTGGAGCTACCGGCTCAATGGTTGTGCAGGTGGCCAAGCACGTGCTTGGTGTGAAGAAAGTTGTTGGGATTACCGGGTCTGACGAGAAATGTCAGTACGTCAAATCAATTGGAGCTGACGAATGCGTCAACTACAGATATGGAAACTTTAAGGAAACACTCAAAAGTGCCATTGGGGGATTTGCTGAAGTTTATTTTGACTGCGTAGGAGGTAAAATCTTGGATGCTATGCTCTCCTTGTGTAAGCCTTTCGGTACTGTTGTTGCGTGTGGTGCAATATCTGGATACAACGATCCTTCTCTGAGAGCCATCAAAAACTGGGGCGAGATCATCACGAATAGACTCAGGGTTCAGGGATTCATTGTGGGTGATCACAAGGAAGTGTTCCCTGAGGCCATTTCCAGAATATCTGAAGCCATTTCGTCAGGAAAGATCAAGTATGACGTAAAGGCTTCATGCGCACTTTACGACCTCAGTAATGGAGACTTTGATAAAATCCCGGAAACCTGGGGACTACTTTTTTCAGATCACAAGAAGCCAGGAAAGCTACTGACGCAACTGGCAAAGCTGTAAATATGAAATTGTGACAAAGAAAGTTTGCTGAAGGTGAAGATTGACATTTGTTTGTTTCTTCCACAGTACATAGTGTTTAGGATGCAAAGAACTAATCTATTAAAAGGAACGGAACATGGACCAGTTGTTGTCTCTTTTCAATAACTACATTCTGGTCTATAAGCTCTTATCTGGGTGTGATCATTCCCGGCATTCGGTCGCACCGTATTATGCATCCGCGGAGATGCCGCGGCTGCGTGCATGTTATCAAATTGAGTTTAAAAGAAATGTGATATTGCAAACAATCAAATTACCAACATGTCACCGGTTGCTATCTCTTCACCATCCCCAGATATAACCGTGCTCCCGAGCAGTCTCAAAGAGATATCGTTCAGCAATACGCTTACATTCTATCTGAATGGAGAGCTTCAGAAAGTGAAAGAGCCAAACCCGGAAGGAACCCTCTTGGATTACATCAGAGGACCTGCCGATCTTCAAGGAACAAAGTTGGGGTGCTCAGAAGGAGGATGTGGTGCCTGTACTGTAACTGTGGCTCACTATGACTCCAGTTCCAACCAGATCAGGTATGAGGCCTTGAATTCATGTATTGTGCCTTTAATATCCATCGAGGGAAAGCATCTTATAACTATTGAGGGGCTTGGAAATATGAAAAAGCCTCACCCACTCCAGGAAAGAATTGCTCTTTTCCATGGATCGCAGTGTGGATTCTGCACACAGGGGATCATCATGTCTCTCTATGCTCTGCTGCGTCAAAATGACGGCCGCGTATCGAAGGAACAGATCAGTGAGGCTCTGGATGGTAATTTGTGTCGCTGCACTGGCTATATGCCTATTTTGGATGCCGCCTATACATTCGCATATGACAGTCCGAACTTTGACAAACTCGAAAAGTCAAAACTTTTCCCCGAATCTAACGAGCCCAAAACTTGCGCCATGGGAGACAAGTGCTGTAAAAATAAGAAATCTGTATCGGAGCCCGAAGTTGACGGGGAACTGGACATGAACCAACTATTCTCCCCCAATGGTTTGCCGCTCAAACCTTACAAGTTATCTGAGGAAATGACATTCCCGCAAGCTTTGACCCGGTACCAGAAACGGCCTATATTCTATGGAAACGATCATAAAGTGTGGTTGAGGCCGGTCAACAAACTGGAGCTTCTCCAGATCATGAGCAGCTATCCCAGTCCGAAGATTGTGGGCGGTGCCTCTGAAGTGCAAGTCGAAATCAAGATGAAGGCTTCCAATTACAATATAAGTGTTTTTGTCAACGACATCGAGGAGTTGAAGACGGCACAGTACGTGGAAGGCGAAGGGTTGACGGTGGGAGGAAACATCCCTCTCACACAGCTGGAGTACTTATCGGAAGATCTAGCACATAGACTGGGCGCGAAAGGAAAAGGTCAAGTGTTTCATCACATCGCCACCCAGCTCAAATATTTTGCAGGCAGACAGATTAGAAACGCCGCTACGCCGGCTGGAAATATCGTTACAGCCTCACCCATTTCCGACTTGAATCCCATTCTTGTCGCTTGCCGTGCTATCGTAACCACTGAACGACTCGTGAACGGGATCGTGGAAACAGATTCGTTCGTCATGGATGACTTTTTCACTGGATACAGAAAACATAGATTGCCTGAAGGAGCCATCGTGAGCAAGATCTTCATTCCTGAGACAAAATCGAATGAATACCTCTACGCCTACAAACAGTCCAAGAGAAAGGATGACGACATTGCCATAGTAACGGCTTGTCTGCGAGTCAAGCTTCATCCTGATGGCAAGGTTGAAGATTCCACCCTCGCATACGGCGGTATGGCCCCCATGACAGTGTCTTGTCCCAAAGCTCAAAGCCACCTTTTGCAAAAAGACTTTTGTATGGAGTCCACATTGGAGGCAGCTCTGGAGGGGCTTTCTGAAGACTTCCCACTGGCATTCGCTGTGCCTGGTGGTATGGCGTCGTACAGACGGACTTTGACGCTTTCGTTCTTCTTCAAATTTTGGAACTATGTGAACGGGTGTCGCTCCGACTCGTTGGCAGAAGATGATTCTCTTGCCAAAGTCACGAGAAACAAACCTGTTGGATTCAGGGATACAGATAATCCTTTCGAGAACGACATTGTGGGGAAATCCGTACCGCACGTAAACTCCATGCGCCAATGCACAGGAGAAGCGCAGTACGTTGATGATATCCCGCCGTATCACAAAGAGTTGTTTGGAGTTCAGGTTATGTCGACTAAAGCGCGGGCCAAAATCCTCTCTGTTGATTTCTCGTCCGCGCTGGAGGTCGAGACCGTTGTTGGGTTTATCGACGCTAACGATCTTCCTACCGCTGAGGCAAACTACTGGGGAGCTCTACCTTTCGGAAAGGAGCCATTTTTAGCCGATGGAGAAGTTTTCGTCGTAGGACAAGCCATTGGTGTGATATTCGCATCCGATAAAGAACGAGCTGCGGAAGCTACCCGTTTAGTCAAAGTGGAGTACGAAGAGATGCCGTCCATCATCTCAGTGGAAGACGCTGTTGCGCAGGAGTCCTTCTTCCCGGATGAGCGTACCATTGTTCTTGGTGACGTTCAGGCAGCCTTTGATTCTGCTGCCCACGTGTTTGAGGGCTCGGTACGGTTCGGTGCTCAAGAGCACTTTTACTTTGAAACACAAGGATGTCTTGTTGTTCCAGAAGAAAACGGAGAGCTTAAAGTGTATGCGTCCACCCAGAACCCATCTGAAACACAGGAATACGCCGCACAAGTCACTGGTGTGCCCAACCATAAAGTTGTCTGCCGGGTCAAACGTCTTGGAGGTGGCTTTGGAGGAAAAGAAACTCGGTCGGTTCAGCTGTCATCCTTGGCTGCAATTGCTGCCCAGAAATTCAAACGCCCGGTGAGAATGATGCTATCGCGCTACGAGGATATGCTGACATCGGGACAACGGCATCCCTTCTTGATGAAGTATAAAGTATCTCTCGACAAGGACTTGAAGTTCACCGGTCTAGACACAACGTTGTATGCGAACGCTGGCTGGTCGATGGATCTCACGCGGGGGGTTATTGACCGTGCAGTGTGGCATGCCGCCAACTGTTACTTTTTCCCCAACGCTAAAGTGACCGGCGTTCCTTGTCGCACTAATACTGCTTCCAATACCGCGTACAGAGGCTTTGGAGGACCGCAGGGTATGTTTTTGGCGGAGAGCATTGTCACAGATGTATCTGAGAGGCTGGGAGTTGACCCTGAAACGATCCGGGATCTCAACTACTTTGACAAAACCAAGAGGCAAACTACCCCTTACAAGCAGCTCGTGGGAGACGATTTCTCTGTTACCGACATTGTTGCGCAGAACAAGAAAGAAGCAGACTACGACTCTCTCGTCAGAGATGTAGAGCTGTATAACCGCAACTCCAAGTGGATCAAGAGAGGAATCGCCCATATCCCCACTATGTTTGGTGTAGCATTCGGACTACTCTTTTTGAATCAAGCTGGCGCGCTTGTCCATATATACCATGACGGATCTGTGTTGGTTTCACACGGTGGAGTGGAAATAGGGCAGGGTCTTTACACCAAGATGACAATGGTTGCAGCTGAAGAATTGGGAGTTCCCATGGAAAAAGTGTACATCAGTGAGACATCTACGCAGTCCGTTCCCAACACTTCTGCCACCGCTGCTAGTGCAGCTTCAGATCTAAATGGTATGGCTATCAAAAACGCCTGTGACAAGCTCAACGAACGTCTAGAAGGTGTACGTCGTGCGCTGGGCAAGGGTGCAACTTTTGACGAGGTGGTTCACAAAGCGTACCAAGAGAGAATCTCGCTTTCAGCCACCGGGTTCTATAAGACACCCGATATTGGGTTCGTTTATGGGGACCCTAACCCTAAACCTGCATTCTCTTACTTTACACAGGGTTCGGCTATCAGTGTGGTTGAGGTTGACACCCTGACAGGAGACTGGAGTTGTTTGAGCAGTCATATCAAGATGGACATTGGACGTCCGATTAATCAGGCGATTGATTTCGGACAAATCGAGGGAGCTTTTGTTCAGGGAATGGGTCTATTCACAATGGAGCAGTCTCTGTGGTTTAGACGCAATGGAGCTCTATTCACTACGGGTCCTGGTAACTACAAGATTCCTGGGTTCCGCGATATCCCTCAAAAGTTTGTCGTTTCCATGCTCAAGGATCGTGAGTTTAGTCACTTGAAAACTATCAAGTCCAGCAAAGGCGTGGGAGAGCCTCCCTTGTTTTTGGGATCGTCTGTTCACTTTGCCATAAGAAATGCCTTGAGTTATGCTCGAAAGCAGAATGGCATAAAAAGCGGCTCTATGGGACTGCCGTTGCAGTCTCCGTTGACCTCAGAGAGAATTAGAAATTATGTTGGAGACCGTTTGAGTTCTCTCGGGAAGGTTGAACCGAAAGAGGGTGAGGAAGACTTTTTCATCGAAGCTTAGTCCCTGAAGAGGGGTTTGCCATCTAGGCTTTACTATACAGGTTTAAATATGATATAAATGTCCGTGGAAACGAATTTTTACGTAGTGGATAATCCGTTACTTGAAGACCAGTCACTGAACTATGAACGAACATTGAGTCTCAATTCAATTAAAGTTAGGCATCCTGCATCAGCTAAAATCGTCTGTGAATTAGCGACGTAAAATCATCCAAAAAGATATCGAACCAGGGATATTATCCTACACCATCCGTACATCCAACACTCTGCTGATATCACGGAGAAAGCCGCGTATCCAGACACCTTCGGGCACCCGGTTTTGGTTTCCCGATTGGGAAGGACACCCGCCAGAATGTGCAATCGCTCTGCTGTGATTGGCCTCCGTGTTTTGAGTCGTTTGTGTAAAAGTTGTCAGAGCTCTAGAATTTTAATTTTCAGTCATCTGGTCCGGCGATAGCAACTCTAGAATAATCACATGCTAATTGAACGCGGGGAAAAGTTACTTTTTCCCAATTGTCCTGATAGGGAGTGCGTGCGTGAGTAATTTCCCCGCATGCGCATGAGACTTATATATAAGGAGATATTTATGCTGTTGGCCGGCATATAAAATGGCACCAAAATCAACTCCACCAGTTTGGACTACATCCCAAGGCGCTCCCACTTCACCGTTTCCGAGTGAGCGGGCTGCTATCGATACTTCCAACTATGAGCACCCACAACCTCCCACGGGACCTCTACTTCTGCAGGACTTCAACTTGATTGACTCACTCGCACACTTTGACAGAGAGAGAATTCCAGAGCGCGTCGTTCATGCAAAAGGCGCGGGCGCGTACGGCGTTTTTGAGGTGACAGATGATATAAGCCACGTTTGCTGTTCCAAGTTTTTGAACGGGGTGGGGAAAAAGACTAGAACTTTTACGCGTTTCTCCACTGTCGGGGGAGAAAAGGGCTCTGCAGACTCTGCACGTGATCCTCGTGGATTTTCGACAAAGTTTTACACGGAGGAAGGTAATTTAGACCTTGTTTATAACAACACCCCTGTCTTTTTTCTTAGAGACCCAACCAAGTTTCCTCATTTTATCCACACCCAGAAGCGCGACCCAGCAACTAACTTGCACGATGCCAACATGTTTTGGGATTATCTGACGTCCAACCAGGAGTCTTTGCACCAGGTGATGGTACTATTCTCCGATCGTGGAACGCCTTTCACTTACAGACACATGAATGGCTACTCTGGTCATACCTATAAGTGGTATAACGAAAAGGGTGAGTGGGTCTATGTGCAAGTTCACATGAAGACCGACCAAGGTATTCAGAACTTTAACGTTGAAAAAGCGGTTGAACTGGGAGGTGTAGACCCTGATTTCCACACAGGGGATCTGTATCAGTCAATCGAGAGAAAAGAATATCCATCGTGGACATGCTATGTCCAGACTATGACACAGAAGGAGGCGCAGAAGCTACCTTTTTCTGTTTTTGATTTGACTAAAGTGTGGCCACACAAGCAATTTCCTCTTCGCCGCTTTGGTAAGCTCACGCTAAATGAAAATCCAAAGAATTACTTTGCCGAAGTGGAACAGGCTGCATTCTCCCCTTCTCACACAGTGCCCGGTATGCAACCATCCAACGACCCAGTACTGCAGTCGAGATTGTTCTCGTATCCTGACACTCACAGACATCGTCTCGGGGTGAACTACAACCAAATTCCTGTTAATTGTCCCATGAAGAGTGGTGTATTTGCTCCTCAGATAAGAGATGGAGCTATGTCTGTTGACGGCAATCTGGGCGGGCATCCAAATTACAAGGCTACGCAATGTCCTGTGACACTGAAGACGGCATTGGTTCCCGCTCTAAGTACACCAGAGGAGAAGTTGAATGGAGAGTCCACGTTGTTCCACTGGGAAGTGAGAGATTACGATTACGTACAGCCACGCGAGCTTTACAAAGTGTTAGGTAAGCAGAAGGGCCAACAGAGAAACTTGGCTCACAACGTGGCCTCTCACGCCAAGGGTGCTAAACCAGAAATAAGGGAAAGGGTGATTGAAATGTTTGGCAGAGTCGACAAGGGTCTTGCTGACGCCATAAAGAATGAGATCAGCCAGGGTCCTAAATTGTGAGTGTATATAGCAATGCAGTTGATCGATGAAGTCACCTTTGTTTCAAGGCAGTGAGACACACATCCGGACACCTCTCGTGAGGAAGACGCATATAACTTCCCTAACGGGTAATGATACCCGACGGTGCATTTATGAGAATGTTATCTTCTCTCCTTAAACACACACACACAGTATCAAACCATGGAAGCTCCCACTCAACCCCCAAAGAAGAATTGCTGCGGATCATCCTGCAAGTGCGGTTCGGCATGCAAATGCGAGTCTTGCAACACGACAAAGTGAGTCATCATCTTAAATCAACCACTAACCCAAGACTATGATTTCCGGTGAAACGGAGCGATTGGCTCGCATATATATATATTCAATTTATTCTTTTTCCTTTATTTATCCAAACACCCCAGATTGCGGGGTAAAAACCATGTTTCACAGCAAGAGGAGGGCACTTCGTTTGTTTTCTTCAATTTCAAGTAGACAGCATGGAGGTCTCAAGGATAAAGATCGCATTTTCCAGAACCTGTACGGGAATTACGGCGTAGGGCTGAAGGATGCCCAGAGGAGGGGCGATTGGCACAGATGTAAGGACATCATTTTGAAGGGCGATAAATGGATCATTGACGAGGGCAAGAAATCTGGATTGCGTGGAAGAGGCGGAGCAGGGTTTCCCTCTGGTTTAAAGTGGTCGTTTATGAATCCCCCCGGATGGGAGAAGAACATTGGGCCGCGCTACCTAATTGTCAATGCAGATGAAGGAGAACCGGGAACTTGCAAAGACCGTGAAATCATTCGTAAAGAACCACATAAACTTGTTGAAGGATGTTTGGTTGTCGGACGGGCCATGAACGCGACCGCCGCTTACATCTATATAAGAGGGGAGTTTTACAACGAAGCTGTAAATCTTCAGCAGGCAATCAACGAGGCGTACCAGGCGGGCCTGATCGGGAAGAATGCTTGTGGATCCGGTTATGATTTCGATGTGTACATTCATCGCGGGATGGGGGCATATATTTGTGGCGAGGAAACTGCTCTTATTGAATCCCTAGAGGGGAAAGCTGGGAAACCGAGACTGAAGCCTCCTTTCCCTGCTGGAGTGGGTCTCTTCGGAAGACCATCCACTGTTACGAATGTTGAAACAGTGGCAGTTGCGCCTACCATTATGAGACGAGGGCCTGACTGGTTTGCCTCTTTCGGTAGAGAGAGAAATGCAGGAACCAAGCTTTTCTGCATTTCAGGTCATGTCAACGAGCCTTGCACAGTAGAGGAAGAGCTATCTATACCCTTGCGGGAGCTTCTGGAGAAGCATTGCGGCGGCGTAGTTGGTGGGTGGGATAATCTGTTGGGTGTCATTCCTGGGGGAGCAAGTGTGCCTATTCTCCCTCACGCTACGTGCAATGATATACTGATGGACTTTGATGCGCTGAGAGATGCAGGTTCAGGGCTAGGCACCGCCGCTGTCATTGTTATGAACAAGCAGACGGACCTGATTCGAGGCATTCAGCGGTTTGCTGCCTTCTACAAGCATGAGTCGTGTGGACAGTGCACTCCATGCCGTGAGGGCACCAGCTTTCTTTCGAAGATGATGGATCGGTTTGCAAATGGCCAGGCTAAAGAGCGTGAAATTGATATGCTTTACGAGTTGACTAAGGAGATTGAGGGACACACAATCTGTGGACTGGGTGATGCTTCTGCTTGGCCTATCCAGGGACTCATCCGTTCCTTCAGACCTCTTATGGAAGAGCGGATTAAGGCTTCCGCTAGTAAAGTCCAGGAGGGGGGATGGATTGCCAAAAATATAAGAGACGGCAAGCCACGCAATAACCCAATTCCCCCCAGTGCGTTATTCCACTGATGCTTGATGACTGATGTTGGATGACTGATGTTGGATGACTGATGTTGGATGACTGATGTTGGATGACTGATGTTGGATGACTGATGTTGGATGACTGATGTTGGATGACTGATGCTAGATATTTACTGAAGCTAGATATTTATTTATTTATTTTTATTTGCCATAGTGTAAGGGATGACGTGCCTGCAAGTGATGGATCGCATCATCATCACGTATGGTCACGTGTAACTTGGTATATAAGCGTAGCGTATATTGAATCGATAGACATTTGTTACTGATCGCTTATACTAGATGTTGAATGGACTGTTATATGTAAAAAAAAAAAAAAAAAA
>JAKTTA010000263.1:0-13308 GCA_030580415.1 Citeromyces nyonsensis
ATTTGTGCAGGAAACAAAAAACACCCGATCTGGAGACCGCATAAAAATGACGTCAGTGCAAACGTCACATAGCGTTTCAGACAATAACGATAAGCGAAGCAGTTTTGATCTTGAGCCTAACCCTTTTGAGCAGTCGTTCGCCAAAGATGGTTCGCCACACCAGCCTCACTCCACACATCTAGAACAAGTTTCCTCTTCTGGCGAGGAACGACGTCAGCCCTTGCCATCTTTGAGTGTTCTTTCACCAGGAATTGGTAATAAAATTCCCGGTCTTTCCACACCCTCTATTTTACAAGGGGGGGCCCTTACTCCTGGTCTAAGCTCGTTACTTGGAATGGCCAACACTGGAACCCATGGTGTGCAGCATCATGATGTTGTGAGTAATGCAGATCCGCATCAGTCTCAGTCTCAGGTTCCATCTCACCAGATGCAGGTTCCACCTCATCAGGTTCAGGTTCCACCTCATCAGATTTCCCAGGTTCCGTCTCATCAGGTTCAGGTTCCGTCTCATCAGGCTCCTCAGGTGCAAATTCCTCAGGCTCCCTTATCTCAGGTTCCTCAAACTCATCAGGCTCCCCTGTCTCAACCTCCTCAGCCGGTTCATCACATGCCGCACATGCCACACCAGCCACACTTGCAACCTCCCTCTCACTTCGAGCCTCAGCAAGGCTTAAGCGCTAAAAGACAACTCTCTGACTCCGATCCTCCTTCTTCCAAAAAATCGAAAACTCTGCGAAATAGCGCTAGTCAGGAGTCCCCTCAGGCAAGCTCCCCGGAAGATGAAAAGAGAAAACACTTTTTGGAGAGAAATCGCGTTGCTGCAAGTAAATGCAGAAAGAGAAAGAAGGAACTTATGGGCAGAATGCAGGAAGAGCTCACTTTCTACTCTTCAAGTTTTGACTCTTTGAATCAACAAGTTTCTAGTCTTAGAGAACAGGTTATAACCTTGAGAAGCATTCTTTTTTCACACAAGGAATGTTCCGGTCTGGTGGAATCAATGGGCGGATACGATGCACTCGCTTCAATCTTGAATGCTACTAATATACCCAGACAAATCCCCCCGCAAAGCGGATTTCCTGTTCCGTCAGCGATGCATTCCCAGGCAAGTTCACAGGTTCAAAGCCCGCTGGTGATGGCTCCTCCCAATCCGCAGATGCACACAATCTCTACCAACCCAGGAATGCAGGTGATGGAGAATAATCATATAAAGAGGGAGTGAAATACTGGAATGTGCAAGTCTTTTCCAAAGCCAAATGCCACTGATTGAATAGCCCAAGAAGATGATTGGATTTATAGAAATCACCGATCCTTGAGCTTTTTGCAATGAGCTGTTTTCGTCTCCTGAAGGTTTTATCAAGCTGTGAGTACACATTTCACTGTGGTCATTTTTGTCCTTCGACTGTATTGACTGTGACTTTAATTCTCTTCAGCATTCGACAGGGGTGACGTTTTCAGGTCTGCCGATTCGGAACAATGTGTTTAACCCACTTTGATGATAGTTATCGTTTCTTATACACCTTTGAGATGTTTTGTTATACCTACTGAAGATGGGACCAGAGACTGATAAAGAGCTTTTCTTTCACCTGAAGCATCAATAGAGAGATTTGTGAAGTATATCACATAGCCTCCAGGTGAGCAAATAATGCCCTATAACTCGAATGGAGAAAAGAAGTATGCATAAGACATGCTGGCTCTGTTGTTTCGGCTCTTTCACGAGCACGACAACTGGTCTTTGAAAAGACTGAGAGAACGAATAAAGAAGGGTGAAAACTATTCAAAGCAGTGCGTAGAGCCTACCGCACTGGCCCCACGCACTCAAGTACAGCTCAAAGCCAGAATACAAAACGCTGTGTGAGCCACAACACAGCAAGAGCAGAGTAAAGATCAAGAACCCAGTGAACATCAAGAACCCAGTAAACATCATTGGAAATGGGGCATGTTGCCTGAAGGAGTCCTTAACATGAGTCAATCATAACGAATGTTTTCAATGTACACTCACACTGTGTATTCGAACATGATATTCCACCGTTTGACAGTCCATTTATCCATGTAGCAAAATCTCTCTAGACCAGAGTTGTTCATGGTCTGTTCCAGCCAAAATACAGTTCCTGACAAGGTAAAGTCCTGTTTTTAAAACTCTAAACAATCCAACTTTGCCCATTTTTTCTTACTCTCTATGTAAAATCGCGACCATCTGGTGTCATGAAGTCTGCAACAAAAGCCATGGCAAATCGCCTGCTTTTCTTGAGTACAACCGCGACGTATTCATTAACGGCTTTGACATACTTTTACATTTTGGAATCAAACAGCGGGCCCGAATAGCGGCTCTTCAAGTGATCAAATATCGCCAGTCTGTCCATGATGCAGACACCTCCGTCTTTAACAGCTGAAAGTGCATAGGCGGGCCCCACTGGCTGTGGTTCGACCCACTCGGTGGTGGATGAAATTTGAAGGTAGTTGGAAATTATTCTTGAGTGATTGGGGTACCACTACCTAGGCTGGGCGGTTGATGGAATATCGTGGAGTAGCATTTCGTGTAGGGTATAATGGTTTTCAGATATGCATAATTCTGCAGGGTCCTATCTCAGCATAGAAGGTGTAAGGATTCGAATATACAGATATACATCTCCATTTGATGTGACTATAAGTAGTGAAAGCCACCGACTATAGAAGGAGCGTAGAATCACTGCATAGAGATCACATATTGATGGATTTTGTAGAGAGGAAATTCTGTCCCGCGAAACAAATGAGTTGGAGTCACTGAGACTATTTCTCTTGAATCCCTCGCTAGACACATATGTACCTTCCTTACTTACCCCTTCTTGAGCAGTTCTCTGACGCACTGTTAGAAAGATATCGTATTGAGGTACCGCCACTTCTTGAAAAGGATAATGTTGATGGACTGATTAATGTGACTTCTCAGGCACGGGTGGCAATAAAATCTTTAACAAGTTACCGAATTAAAGACATGATTAAGAGTCTACAGATATTTTATTTCGAGATACTTTCATGGATCAGAATTTCACTTACTTGTCAAATGGATTGGCACTCCTAATGCAGACTATCGCATCTCGATTTCAATTTGATTTCTCAGCATACATTTGGAGTTCTAGCTTCGCAATAACGGTGAAGTACCTCGTTGGGCGATTTTAAGCTCGTCTCTTTTCATCCAACATCTGTCAATATGCTAGGATTTGAAACTTGGAGCATGTTTTTCTGCCTCTTTTCTTCATCTCCCTGATTCACGGAAAAGGAAAGTCACCATAGAAATCTCGTATCCCCCGTGTGAGATGCAAAACATAAGAACAGGCCATGAACTTGAACTTTCAAATTTTCTTGATATCATTCGCTGGGTTGGTTTTCCATATCTCGACCCTCAACGAAAGTACTTTCGTTTCTTCTCTCAACAAATACTCTTGCGTGAAGCATGAACTAGTGATAGAATACAAACTCTGGCAATCTTTGATGGATGATTCTATCCTAATTCTGGACACAATTTACACGTGTTGGCCTCCTTCAAACAACCCAAATACACCTCAAATTCACCAACTCCTCCGGCGTCGATCAGACCACAGTTCACAGATGTATGATACAACAGGTGACATATATTTTCCTGAAGGCAAAAAGAGCAATGCTGAAATTTGTTGGCCACATTTATTGATGTAACATTTTAGGTACCCCATGCAATGGTGTACCATTGAAAAGGCTGTTTTCCATCAATGGGATTCTCTCGCATAGTTCTGGTTTCCGTCCCTGTAGCTCTGTTGAGAGACTGTTTTCAGTATGCAATAACCACTGATAAGTGAGGCTGCCTCAGTTGAGATTATGACGGCATCTCTGTTTCAAGAGTTGGTTGTTCGAGTGATACACGTCTGGCTAATTTCGACTAGCTTGCGCTGTACGACAAAAGACCGTTTGTACTCCTCACACAGTAGAGAAATTGTATTGATATCATTCGCCTGAAACAGTACATTACTGGTGACTTGAATGGATGGATCAGATCAGATCTTGGCTCAAGGTTTTTCGGTGATCAAACTTTTAGGGCTTGAGATTCAAGGCAAGATCTCGAATACCTTTACTTCTAAAACAAACCTACAAAACTCCCAAGGAAGCCATAACTAGAATTTACTGACAAGTTTCTCAACCTTCTCAGAAAACTTTGAAAAGCAGTTTCCGATTTCGGAATATCATACACCCACACACCAGGCTCGACATGTCGTTCAACTATCTCCAGAATGCTAGAAAGATTCTCTGCATTGGCAGAAACTATGCTGCACACATCAAAGAGCTCAATAACCCCAAGCCGATGCAGCCTTTTTTTTTCCTAAAACCCTCCTCGTCGTTCCTCGTACCGGGATCGGGACCGATTCTCATTCCTCGAGGAACAAAAGTTCATTACGAGGTGGAATTGGCAGTTATTGTCGGCAAAACGCTGAAAGATCTGAGTCCCGACACTTTTGGGAAAAAAGAAGCTCTCGATGCAATCAAAGGTTACTCATTGGCCATAGATCTCACCGCAAGAAACGTTCAGGACGAAGCCAAGAAGAAGGGACTCCCTTGGAGTATCGGGAAAGGATTTGATACTTTCCTGCCTATTTCCGGGTTTATTCCCAAGGAGCAAATCCCCGATCCGTACGATGCCACCTTATCTCTCAGTGTAAATGGTCAAGTCAAACAGAAGGACATGACAAACTTGATGCTGTTTCCTATCCACAAAATTCTCTCTACAATGTCGAGTGTGATGACTTTAGAAGAGGGCGATATAATTCTAACTGGAACTCCCAAGGGAGTGGGTCCTCTTCTCCCAGGAGATACGGTTGAGGCACAAGTTGAAGTGAAGCAAGAAGTCAAGGGAAAGATAGCGTTTAGCGTGGAGGAAAAACCTGGCCCATACATCTATAGAGAGACCTGAAGGGGAATAATTTCCTTCTTCTTGATAGATGTAGAGGCTACATTCAAAGCCGTGCATGATGGTGCATATTTTCATGCACGTTCTGCATTTAAACCTGCAAAGTTTACTACATTCATCATTTACTTTATACTACATCCATCAACTACTTCATACTACATCCATCATCTACTTCATACTACATCTCCCCACTGCTCAACATCTCTCTTTGAATCATCTCCACCACCCTCCCCTTCATCTCTATCAACCTCCTTCAATTACACATCAACTATTCCCTCTTTCGGAGGGATATACTGTCTCAGAATCACACCAGCTTCCTTGAAAACATTGGCACTCAGCGCATCCATGCTGTAGCTTTGCGAGTAAACCACTTTCGAAACACCAGCCTGAACAATTTTTATAGAACATGTCAAGCAAGGACATGTGTTGCAGTAAAGAATAGCTTTAGCTCCTACCCGATCTCTGCCTGCTTCGAGTAACGCATTCTCCTCCGCATGCAAACAAAGACAGGTGTGAAGTCCACTTCCCAGACCTTCTCCCGAATTACATCTAGCACAGCCTCCCGCATTACAGTTGGCCAATTTACGCGGAGTTCCGTTGTAACCGGTCGCCACAACTCGTTTATCTCGCACAATAACACATCCCACTCTTCTCTTCATGCAGTTGCTTCTCAAAGCGGCCAGATCCGCCAGTCTCATGAAATAGCAGTCCCAGTCGGGCCTCAGACGCGTATTATCCAGTAAGTTTAAATTCGACAGCTGCACATACAGCTGCTCCACGTTCCCCGTATGATTTATAATCTTTATTGAAGCCAGCCCCATAATCTTGACCAAAGATGTTTTTTTGCCATACATTTTCTGGTCAGATATAGCCGCAAACTCCTCCAGGGGAATCTCTTTACTATACTTTTTCCTGTATCTATCAAACCGCTGCAACAAGGGAGCATCCACCGAGACATGAAGGAAAAAGGGTCTTTTCAGCAAGATGTCTAGAAAATTGTGGTCTTCCAGGTGAGTCATGACAAATTTTTCTCGCCAATTTCTCGTTACATAGTCTAAAAGCTCTTGTTGTGACTGACACAACACATCAGGAGTCCCATCGGCACCACCTACACTAATGTGCCTGAAACCCTGGTACTTGAGGTATCTCGCAACTTCAGTCTTCCCAGCACTGAGTGTCCCACTGACACCGATCAACATTTAAGGGGAGTTGGTTGAGACACGACTTTGAACAGGGAGAGAGTTATTTAATTGTGATTGTACAGTGATTACTGCAATTTGTGGTGTCATTGTTTGGCAATCTAATTTCTTGAATTTGAAGCATTCTGTGAGAAATGTTGATAGATGAACTCTGATGAGACTGAGTCAGAAAATCTTCTTAATAAAACTTGTAGATCATTGGTGTATGTTAAACACTCAGGGGTAAAGAAAACGGAAAGAAAGTGTAACAAAAATTGTTCTTTAACATTATTCTGTGGAGTCCAGAATTTTTTTTTGCCGTTTATTGAGAGGAAGTTGATTCCGGGGGCAGAACGTTCATCTTTCAAAACTTCAGGGGCAGTTGCTGCACTATTTTTAAAATGCACCGCATAAAACGCGTGGTATTCCTAACCCTTACACCACCTACAACATGGCTAAAGATCTGGAGATTACGAGAAACCAGATGAGTTTTGGAGCTGACTCTCTTCAGTGGTCCCCGGACGGTCAATTGGCTATGCTGACCGCCACTGGAGTCTTGGTGATCGAACCAACGTTGGAGGTTCAAACGGAGGAAGAGAATGGACTAGGTTCTCTTTACAACGTATCCAAACTCCCTACACACGAGACTTCTATAAACAGTCTGCAGAATGTGATTGCTGCTGAGGAGAAAATGTCGGTAACCCAAACTTGTACCGAGTCTATTGTTACTGCTATACAGTGGTCTTCGCTTGGAGTGGGAAGTAACGATAAGTGTGTGTTAGCCGTATTAACCAATACTTCTCAGTTGCTCATTTACGAGCGCACTTCTTCGGACTATTCCGAGTGGAAGATAAAATTCCACATAAATAGGTGGCTGATAGAGTACTACCAGGTTCCGGTGGAGTACTATATCAAGAAGACTGATTTGATCAAACTTCGCATACACTCACTCTCGTGGTCTGAGGCTGTCACTAGCGGCTCGGCGGCAGGAACCAGCTTACTGGCCATGACTTCTGAAGCCAGTGAGCTCATGCTGGTGGATCTGATGGGATCTCAACCTCTAGTCGTTGCAGCCACTTCTTTCCCCGCTGAAAACTACCCCGTTCTCATGCGGTGGTCTCCATGGCTCGTTAAAGATGGAGTTTGCGAATCCATACTGCTTGTAGTTCTTTCTGACAACTCTTGTCTGATGGAGAGAGTGGTTTACGACGGCACGACGTTTTTGCTTGAGGAAACAGCCAATCAGGTTGTTCCTCCGTCGAGGTCAATGATCTCCACCATCTCCTGGTTCAAGCTGGAAGATGAACAAGTCATTGCGCTGGTGGCATCGTGTGACAAGCTCACCATACTCCACGATGGGACGTCTGTGAGTTCCCAAATTGGCACTCCGTATGCCATCACTTGTGTAAACGTCCGTCAGGCGTCAGACTCAACTTTGCAGATCTATCTGACAAATAGCGTCGGCTTTATAGCCCGACTGGTTTACGACACCACCGCCAAGATCATCAACACGGAGTACGCCATCGCGTACAATGACGTGTTGCAAGAATACAGAAACTGCAACAACTCTGCTGTGATGAATGACGACATCTTGAAAGTGGTGGCTAAAAAGGTGAAAGTTTTGAAGGCGAAAAATTCGAACCTCACACTGCGCTTGGGGGGACTTGCCTTTAACTCTTCCAATACTCTTTTCTCCCTTACGTGCGATAGAACAATGAAAAACACGTTTCAAGACTTTGTCCCCGCTCCACACCAGCTTTTGCATCTTTCTATGGGCACTCTGGTTTCTGGGTTTGAAAGCCTTGCTGATAACCTTTTGAAAAGAGCAGACATGTCGCCCGTTATCGATTCCAGTGTTTTGTGGTTTGAAGAGGTGGAGTTTTTGACGGCAAAGATGCCACAACTCCCAGGATTTATCACCGAAGAACTCCATAGAAACCTGCAGGGATCGCTTGTGGTGGATGAAACTTTCGACGACTTTAAGACCTATCTCAAGTCGAACCTCTATGACAACGTGCTTCTCAACAGGCTGAGACACCGCTTCATGATAACGCGCGAAAAAGACGTTTCTAGTACTATCCTCACCTTTTTGGCAAGATGCATATCTGTGTATGTGAGCAGGCGCTCTCTGGACATTAAGCAGAGTGTCAATGACACGGCTTTACTTCAGAGTATGACGTGCCTATTGCAGGGCCAATCTGGCCCCCCTGTGAAGATATACAACACTTTTCTCCAGCTGGAGCAGGAATTCGCCTTCAGCAATCAGGCGGATCCATACATTATCGAGTCAACCTCAGGCCACAAGTGGCCGCGATGCTCCATCTCTTTGCTTCCCCTTATGGATGCCAGACTGACAAAATGCTCTCTTTGCGGGTGCAGAGTGACGAAGTCAGAGGAGGGAGGAGCTTTACTGACTGTGCTATTGGAGAGTCTTTCGCTGTGCATTTATTGTGGTGCGCATTTTGAGAGTTGATCTCCTGTATGGATAATTGTATAATAGTAATCCAAGGATGGATGTTTGTCTGCAAGCAGGAGGGGGTCGGGAGTGATTCCTCAGGATCTAGACAATTTCCATAAAATATTTAAAGAGGTGATACTGAGTTACGTCGTGCCCTTCTTATGCATGGCGTATTGTGTAAGTCAGGTCCTGGTAGGTGTGAGTTTCCTATGCAGCTCTGTACTAGTAACCTCAGTTAAACTGGATAAATGTTGACTGTGAGTGTGGAATTAGCTGCCTTTGTTTCCTCGACAGACCAAGATTTGACTATAAGTCATCCAAGAAAAGCTTCGGATAAAGGTTCTCAAAAGACTATCTTACCACCTATTTAAAGGATTTTTTCAGAAAATTTACTGTCACCCTAGGTAACGCATGCGCTGATAATATCAGTCGTTAATGCAGGGTTTCATATTTGGCGTGGATCATAACGCCGGTATAGAGTCATCGAGACTGAGGCACAACTCAAGCCACATCCAAACCCAGCTTCCACGGAAAGAAAGAATCCACGGAAAGATATTCTTTCTTTCCTTCACCTCGAGAGCTTGCGCTGGATTAAGGTATTAATTTCTATGGTCCGAGAAGAGAAGATCAAAGGGCAAATTAAGAGCCAGCTGATGCCCTTATATTTCCTGAACTACACCTCCTAGAGCGTCCTGATAAATTTACAACCATTTAAGGAAAACATCCCCTGCAAAGAATGCAAGGCTGCAATGGCAAATCAGGGTACCCAACCTTTGTGAAGAACTTGCGCATGGGGAGGAATCTCTACGACCGTATAAACGGTTAGACAAAAAAACCACAGGGAAGTCAAAGAGGGTAGTGTGAGACACAAATAATTTGTTTGACATATGATATGGATATTATAGATGAGCATGAATAATGTCAATAAATACTGGGTTATCAGAGCCTAATGAATTGGATAAGAATAAAATGGATCAGACTACAGCTGAAAAAGAAGAAAAAAAAAAGCTGATGAATGTGAAATGTGAAACATCCTTACACCAGACTTGAGATCGCCTATCTTTTAAAAGTATAGCTTCTCAGCTTGCACTTTGAAGCAAATAACCTAAGCAGAGGTGGAACTAGTTCGTGGTAGAGGGAAGTTGGGGATCATGGAACCCTTTTTTTCGAATACCCACAAAGGCAGAGGCATTTCTTTTTCAGGGACCTTTTTCAAGTTTCCCTGCATGAAACCACCCTTACACCACGTGATGGCATCTCCGATTTTTCTCTCCAAACCTCCACCAGGATTCACTTTTAGAGCGATTTTCCGAGGAATTCAGCTGTCCATTGTCGGGATATATAGATCGCTTCTGGATCCCAAGTTTTGGGAAAACAAATACTATTCCCTGGCATTACGAGCGATACTTGTGTCGGTGATCATTCAGGTTTCGCTTTACATCCCCGTCATTTTATTAGAGCTGGTTTTTTCGCTGCTTTCGCTCTTCACCTCAAGTGATGTTGTGTCTTTGTTACTGGATCATTTGAAATTTATACAGTCGCACATTTTCAACTTGCATTTTCTTCTCATCACTTCTGTTAAATTTTTCAGGGAAGAGCTTGACGGACTCTTTTTCGAGTCTCTGAAATTCGCAGACGCAACCTATAAATCCAACCATCCATCGGAAACGTATCAGGGATACTATGAAAGCTTGGTATCAGTGAGACCCATGCCGAATAATCACGGTAACAGATTAAGGAAGTTGATTGGGAAACTTCCTCTCATTGGCCAGGCTCAAAACAGCTCTATTCAAAAATTCAGCTTATACTTGAGCAAATACCTGAAAAGGACCTCATTCACCTTGTTCTTGTATCTAGTTGCCCATATTCCTCAGATTGGTCCAGTCATAGTGTCCACTTTCTCCTTTATCAAGTTCAATAAAATCGTGGGGACACCTGCTGCGCTTTGTGTGTTTTCCATGGGACTACTGGCTCCGAGCCATTATCTCATCATCTTCCTTTCCACCTTTCATAGTGCACGGACGTTGGTGTCGGAACTATTGCAGCCGTATTTCAGGAGGGTTATGCCATATTTTTCAAAAGTGGAGAAAAGGCAGTGGCTCAAAGTGAGAGAGGGTATACTTTTTGGGTTTGGCATCTCTTTCTATTACCTAATAAGCATTCCCTACGTGGGCATTTTAATGTTTGGACTGGCAGAAGCTTCAGCGGCATACTTACTAACCAAAATTTCAGACCCTCTCCCTGATTCGTCCAAGGAGTCAAGTACAAACCTGAACCGATTTGCTGGCTGGGTCTCTACGCAAACAGTCTGGAACGTTGAAAGCGTCTTTTGAGTCAGCATAGTCATTTTAGCATTCCTGTAATATATGAGATCAAACCAGAATTCCTTAACCAGCGATTGCGTTTTTGGACAACAATGTGAATAAATTGGACTTTTGAGTTCTGAAACTGTTCATACACCCAGGCAATGGAGTGTAATTTAGAAAAGAGTACCTGGTTTCAGATTCGGATGTTTATGAGCGTCAGTGTTTTTGGATGCTTAGGGGGACAAGGGCACGAGCCTTCAAATCAATGCCACTGGATCTGGTGTGTTTTCTGTTGGAGGTACAGTATCTTTGCCTGAGCACCGCATCATATGTCTCAGTCTGAAGAGATTCGGGCCACTATATTTCGGCTGTGCAAATCTTGTTACAATAAACCTGATCTACTTGATACTATCAATACTACCGACGAACAATATCGTCTCCTCGCGAGTTGCTGCAACGGCAATTGCCACACGGCCTCTTTTGTTTTAAGATATTGTTGGAGCTAGAGCCATCTACTATACTAACCATACAGAAATAATAACACCATAAAACCAGTTCACAGTCCAGTATTACTGGATCAGAAGTTGGAAAGGTGCTTAAGCCGGCTTCTATAAACATAAGGACAGCACATAGCTACCTTATAGGGAGAGTTCCATCTGAGCACAATGGGAGATCTTCATATTATGTAAGTCTATTATATGTCTGCTCCACTGCTTGATGCAATGCACTATGCGGAGCAACATGCAGTAGACCGCAGGAGCCTACAGGTAACGCGAGTGGGTTCACCAATATATCCGAAGATCGTCCCTGTCGGCATATGCATACATCTGCGACGCATGCATCGCGAACATGATGTAAAGGCTGACAAGCCAATAATGATTCAATGGACTAAGGTCAATGACTGTTAGCCAATAATGGTCTATACCGATGTGTCCGATGCATGATGTGTAATTGCAGTATAAATACGCCGAGTTATCCATAGTTCTGTACCACCAAATATATGTCTGTCCAAGGATTACCAAGTGCGAACAAACAAACTACTCAATCGATGTCAAAGAATCACACAGATTCATAGTCCCGATAAAGCCGAAGGACCTGAGGTTGCAGCAGACAACCCGAACCTCCTGTGGGTGACGTTACAAGCCAAAGTGGCTATTCATGATACATAATGGTATCGACTAATGGTAGCGATTTAAGTTAACGGAGATTGCTCAACCGTAAGAATGGATAAGACCTATACACTCGCTGGGCGAGGCAGATAGCGTATCTGCTGTAAGATAGGCGAGGTGTGCATTATGCTTCAAATATAATCTCGCACTGCGATCTATGCGAGTCTAGACTTCTGTTGAGCTCTAGGCTGACGCATATTTCGGATAAAAGGGAGAAATGGCGTTGAGGCGTTTGGAGGTATATAAGGGTGGATCTCTGCATCAGGGAGACCACATAGAATTAATACGTTGACACCCACAATTATGCCAAGGGACTCTTACACCAATTCTGATAGATATACATCAGCGCATACAACTACTAATTATAAGTCTTTCACCTCTTTTGACTCTACAAACGTATCTTAAACGCTCACTTCCACCTGTGAAGAACAAAGATACAGAATGCTTGGTTCATTCTCAGAGGTCTTCCAGTTACTGCTTTCGTGCCTTTCATTGAAGTTCAACCATGACCAATTCCTTTTGATTCGTGAGAAATGTTTCAAGAGCTTTAAACACCGAGAATCGAGTACAAACAGAGCCCGGTTCATATTAGATACCTACCAACGGAAAAACAAGACTGAGCTTGAGGACCGAGACCAATCAATAGCTTAACACCACATATAACTGTACTCCGCTCAGCATCAAAAAGCGCGTCAGTGGTTTAGTGGTAAAATTCAACTTTGCCATAGTTGAGCCCCCGGTTCGATTCCGGGCTGACGCATATCTTTTTCGAATCTTCTTAACCTTCAGAGAAGGTTTATGCAACAATCTGATAAATTCATGCTTTCGATACCCAGAGATTTCTTTTTTTATTTCACTCGTGAGGCCTAAAAAATTTTGACACTCAGGAACATAAACGTCTACTGACCCCACGAGGCTTCAATACCAAAAATATCCTCATAATTAATTGTACACAGTTGAACAGTATCTACAACGCATCTCCAAAATAACATCACCTGGCTTCAAATTGGACTAAAAGTTAGCTGACAAAAATAACCTCAAATACTTACCCATTCTCTTTGTTCTCGCCTTGAAAAGGACACGGTGCCCGCATTCTTTGCATCTCACGGGATCGTTCTTGTTCAAGGAGAAACTGACCGAGCAGTTCGAGCAGTTGTACTTGACACCCAGTCCCTTCATAGAGGCGGAACCGGCAGCAGCAGCCGCCATGTTGTTTGCAGAAGGAGGCACAAACCCTTCTCTATTCATTGTTTAGAAGTTTCAAAAAAAAAAAAAAAAAAAAAAAAAA
>JAKTTA010000263.1:13990-31734 GCA_030580415.1 Citeromyces nyonsensis
AAAAAAAAAAAAAAAAAAAAAAACAGCCGACGCACGACTTTTCACTGAGATGATCTCAATATGAATAGACTACGACAACTAACTCTTTGGAGCTTACAGCGCAGAGGGAAGGCCGACCTGATACAGGGAGAGAAGGTTATAACATTCAATAGAAGCACAGGTAGAGCAGAGCGTCAGAATTCTCTTCCGCTACATTTCCATGTGGGTAAAGGCTCTAGATTCGATGAAAAGGCAAAAGTGGTTTATGGAATTCCATCTCGCCAAAGGAAGCAGCCCAGTCAAGCTGTTATAGATTTCTATTCCCAGAGACAGAATGGCTCACAGAGGGATGAATTGTACCAGGAGAACGCTATACAGATAGATCATATCGTCACCACACTGTTGTCGATAACTCCTCCACATTTTGCCACAGACGCCAACTTTGTATTTCACGTTCCCTCGTATAATCTGGACGATGTGCCGAGGTTTGATGTGCCGTTATCATTCGACAGCTTTGATGCGTACATCAGGGAACTTACGCAGTGCGAGTATGTCTACAAGCATTCATCTGGGAGGAACCAAATTGTAGATAAAATCCTCCGCCAGATTTTCCATTCGGAAAATTCCATTGCTGCCAGACTACGATCTCTGAAATCATACAACTATATGCTACGGTATTACATCCGCAAGAACGACATCACGTCTGCTCGGCATTATTTAAAGCAGATGCATACTCTTGACGATATACACCCCGATGCAACCACCATCAACCTTTTTTTGAACCAGCTTGTAAGTGTGAAGAGCCACACGGTGGATCCGCTTGCTACGGCTAGTTACTACCTAGGTTTAATGAGGGCCAGGAGTATACAAGCTGACCTCACCACGTGGCTTATCATCTACGAGCTGGTCCCCATGAGCGCGAAAGACGCATTGCTGATGAAGCTGCAGACCCATGCAGAGCATCCGCGATTCAGCTATCTCATTTTGAAGGACTACTTTGAAGACAAGAGAGTTTTAGGAGAGAAAAGGGAATCAAAGAGTAAAAGTATGCTCAAGGTACTGAATTCGTTTAAAAAAATTAACAGCGACAGTGTGAATCTCGTGGTGACACAGTTACTGAATGAGGGCACCGAAAATCTTCGACAAGTGATTCCGTTGATCAATATGCTGCTGAAAGAAAGGCTAAAACCCAGTGTTTCATTGTTGAACAATATTCTCCGGGTTTTGTCCGATTTGAAGCGCATAGATCTATCAATGGGGGTGTTTAATACTCTGACGCAAAAATTGCACATCAGACCCAACCTTCAGAGCTACCATCTTCTCATAAAGGCAAGTGTAAAGATGGGATATCACGAGAACTGGAGAAGAGTTTTAAGGATAATATACCACAAGATGGTTGAGTGCAACGATTCGAAAATTAGCATATCGTCATATTGGCTTACTAGAGCTCATGCAAGAGCTATTACCGACCGCAAGCAGCATTGTCATCCACTACATTTGGACCCTCCGCTCACAAAAGCGGAGAAGACTTTGCAGCGAAGGATGGACGAGTTGCTGATCTGGGAAATGAATGAGGTCAAGGCGACATACATTCGCACAAGAAGAAGCTACTTCAAGATATGTCGTGACATAGGGTGTCCTACTGGAGCTCCTCAGACTGCACTGAAGTTTGTTGAAACGACGGATGGTGATAGGTTGAAGAGAGAGACTTTCAAGAGGGCTTTGAAGCTGAAAAATATAAACAATCAATACCAGAAAAGAGGCGAGCTGTTAGAAATTGGATTGAGAGATTCTTTGGTTAAAGAGCTCAAGGAGCGGAAAATCATAGAGGAAGTATTATAGAGAAATCTCGTCCGCTGGCAGCAGTGAAAAATGGTTGGACATGCCAAAGGTTGACAGAGGATGAAGATGGGGTTTCATTTGCGACAAAGCGTAATCGGGGACTTAGACAGACAAAGCTGCCTTGGCAATGAAGGGTCGCAGGATTTTCCAGAGATATAGAGCTCCTCGGAGGCAGATTACGGTAAAGGGGGTTTGAAACCTAGATGACTACATTAGGCAAACCCCCTTCCAATATCTCTGTGCACAGGTTTCGGTTTATATCTGCCGTCATTTATTTCCTCAGTGAGACCGAGTCTGCCTTGTGTATTAGGGGATCCCAAGCGTCCGTCATTCGTGAAAACACCAATGATACACGTGACAGTCTCGTGACTTACTGAAATGGAAATGTGTAGAGAAATTGCAGAGTCCCGATTTTTATCTCCATTGCGATGCGCCTCTGTGACCGGGTCATCAACAAGGTTGTCTGTGTACCGGTCTTTCAACGTCTGTGAATCTTTGACAAGTCTGTATAGCGATTACAATGGGTTGTTTTCGATCGACTCTTAATTCTTTAGACCGCCTCATCAACAGAAAGAAATAAAAAAGTGAAGGATTGCGGAGTATGTCAGGAATCTACAACATGTGCCACCATCCTTGAATCACCCATTGTGGCACGGAGAAAATCACCCTGGATCAGCTGTTTGGTTGGTCCAGAATACTTTTCAAGTCCTCATGGCTGTCTATCAAAAATCGTAAGGGGACTCGCCTATTTTCAGTGCTCCTCGTGTATACGGAGCCTACCCTTAAAGAGAAACTAGAGAAATGGGAATCGCAATGCCGGAAGGGATTACAGAATATTTCCAAATATCGTCATCTGTCCAATCAAAGAGACATGTTTATCCCTGAAGCTTGATAGTACACCCTTTTTGAATGTCTTACTCTAATGGAGCAGACAGATATCCAAGTATGCAAGATGCATCAGTAAAGTATATGCAACATGTACATTACATCATTCCATTTAAGCCTGAATCACCTGATTACCCAGTAGAGCACCTCAGCTATGGCGAATGTATACCTGCAGGTGAGCACATCCATACGACTACGGATGCCGCTACATCTACGAGCACTTTTTCTTCGGCATGAGCCAATCTTTCATCTAATTTTTCTCACAATAAGAAAGGAATAGAGATCTTAAGATCAAAAACTACATATCTCAGTGCATAGAACGTCGTAACGTAAGCCTTAATACTAAAGTTGAATCCTCCTTACACCAGCACACCATCATGTCAAAAGCACCTCCACATTATTCGTGCGCCAACCAATCCGATAAGATACAAAGATGCTGAGGGCTTTCATAACAGTTCTACTACTCTTTGGAATCACCTGTGGAACCGAAATCCACCAGAAAAATGTGTGTGCCATTTACGGCAATGTAAGTTTTCTCTAAATCCCTAAGACTAACTCAACAGTGTGGAAAAAAGTCGATTTTCGGCTCAGAACTTCCGTGCCCCTCCAATATTGAAGCTTCTAAACCCACTCCAGAAGAAAGAGATCTATTGGTAGAAGTCTGTGGCGAATCCTGGGAGTCTTACGATACAATTTGCTGTGATTACGATCAATTGCTGAATCTAAAATCCAACCTCGCAAAGGCAAGATCTCTCATCGCCTCCTGCCCCGCCTGTAAGGAGAATTTCTATCAGTTCTTCTGCCAATTTACGTGCTCTCCAAACCAGTCTGAATTTGTCAATGTGACGAAAACCGACAGATCTAGTTCTAACAAAGATATCGTAGAAGAATTAGATCACTATGTAAGCGACGACTTTGCCTCCATTTTTTACGATAGCTGCAAAGAGGTCAAGTTTTCCGCTTCCAACGGGTATGCCATGGACCTCATTGGGGGAGGGGCCAAAAACTATCGCGAGTTTTTGAAATTTTTAGGAGATAAAAAGCCTTTACTCGGAGGTTCTCCCTTTCAAATCAACCACAAATTCACTTCTGACTTTGATGGCGATTTCCCAAAAGATGTGAAGCCTATGGATGGAACAATGAGAAATTGTAACGATACGGAATACAAGTGCGCTTGCGCTGATTGTTCCCCTTCCTGTCCGGACTTGCCAGCCGTTAAGGGTTCGCGCAGGTGTAAAGTGGGACCATTTTCTTGCTACTCTCTTTCCGTCATTTTCGTATACCACATGTGTGCTCTCGCTGGGCTGGCAGCCATTGCTCGTTCCCGTCGTTCCGCAAAGGCAAGTCTTCTCACGGACGATGGGCTCGAGCAGCAGCCTTCTTTTGAAACTGACAAGCAGCAGACCTACTCTGTAAACAACTTTCTACAGGTCAAGTTCTACCAGCTGGGCTATTTCTGCTCTGTGCATGCCAAAACGGTAGCGGTGGTTTGCTTGGTGGTTTCTGTAGCTCTGTCCTGCTGTGCTGTTTTCACCAAACTTGAAACTGACCCTGTTCAGCTGTGGGTCTCTCCGAACGCCAAGGAGTACAAGCAGAAGCTGCTGTACGACGAAACGTTTGGGCCCTTTTACAGGCCGCAACAGATCTTCCTCGTGAACGAGACCGGCCCAGTTCTGAGCTACGAAACCGTTCAGTGGTGGTTCGAAAAGGAACAGGAAATCATCGGTGTATCTGTGTATAACAACGAGACTGAATCCCCAGTCGGCATCTCCGACCTGTGCTTCAAACCACTGGGAGATGCATGTGCTGTGGAGTCCTTCACACAGTACTTTGACGGCGATTCTTCGAGACTTTCCCCGCTTCGCTGGGAGTCGCAGATCGAGTCGTGTGCCAACTCTCCAGTCACATGCTTGCCTCCTTTCCAGCAGCCGCTTCAGCCAGCTTTGCTTTTTGGAGGAGGCGACAGCACTTCTTCCTACAAGTCTATAGTTGTAACGATCCTCTTGAACGGGGATGTGTCAGGTGACACCACCTTATGGGAAACTGCCTTGGAGAGGAAGCTTTTGGAGGTGCAAAAGGAGGCTCAAGAGAGGAACCTCACTTTGAGTTTTTCCACAGGAATATCTTTGGAAAAAGAACTCAACAAGTCCACCAACACAGATATCAAAGTGATTGTGATGTCGTACTTGGCAATGTTTGCCTACGCCTCGGCTGCTTTAAGCAGGAACGTGTCTCATTTAAACAAAACTATGTTTGTCAAGACAAAACTGGGACTGGGACTGTTGGGAATCTGTATAGTTCTCCTTTCTGTCTTTACGTCCGTGGGCATCTTTGCGTTGATCGGCCTCAAGTCGACTTTGATTATCGCAGAGGTGATCCCGTTTCTCGTTCTGGCTATTGGCGTCGACAACATTTTCCTGATCTCACATGAGCTCAAAAGCGGTAGCGAGTCGATTCCAGTTAGGGTGGCATCCACCATGTCGAGGATCGGTCCCAGCATTCTGCTTAGTGCCACTTGCCAGGTTTCGTGTTTTCTGATTGCCGGCATCGTTTCCATGCCTGCCGTGAGAAATTTCGCCTTGTACTGTGCTCTCGCTGTTTTGCTGAATGCCGTGCTCCAACTCACCTTTTTTGTATCGCTCTTGAGCCTGGATCAGAGGAGAAAAGAAGACGGAAGAGCAGATATCTTCTTTTTTTTGCGTCTTACAAGTCCTATAAGACTGGAAGACGAACAAGAGGAGAATATGACATTCTCAACAAAAATGATGGAAGAATGTGCCCATCTTGTTCTCAAAAAGAGATCAACGAAAAAAGTAATCTTGTCTATATTTGTCGCCGTATCGGCCGTCTCGTTCTCGTTGCTTCCGAAAATCACACTCGGTCTAGACCAGCGATTAGCGATTCCTTCCGAATCGTATCTCGTTCAGTACTTTGACGATTTGTCAAACTACCTCAACGTTGGCCCGCCTGTATACTTTGTGGTACCAGACCTGAACGTCACATCCAGAAAGGGACAACAGCAGCTGTGTGGACGTTTTTCCACTTGCGACGAGTTCTCTTTAGTGAATGTACTGGAGCAAGAACGTAAACGGGCCAACTCTTCCACTCTGGCCGATCCTGTGGCTTCGTGGATTGACGACTACCTTCTGTGGCTGAACCCAGACTTGTCAGACTGCTGTCGTCTGAAGAAGGGCACCAGCCAGATCTGCCCGCCCTTTGCTCCGTCCAGACAGTGCGAGACGTGTTACGCGGACAAGGAGTGGGAAGTGACAATGCAGGGGTTCCCCGAGGGAGAGGAGTTTATGAAGTATTTCAACATCTGGATCGATTCTCCCTCTGATCCGTGTCCTCTCGGAGGAAAAGCCCCATACTCCACCTCGATCCACACAAACACGAAGGGAGACATTGACTACTCTGTATTCCGCTCTTTGCACCGTCCTTTAAGAACACAGGAGGACTACATCCACGCCTACAAGTCGTCTCTGAGGATGACAAAAGAGCTGGACTCGCTTTCAGGGCTTTCAAACGTTTTTGCCTACTCTCCCTTTTACATTTTCTTTGTTCAGTATGTGACCATTGTTCCGCTTACGTTTGCTCTGATTGGATCTGCTTTAGCTCTGATTTTCGTCGTGGCTTCCGTTCTTTTGGGGTCCTTCACCATGGCGGGGCTCATCATACTCACGGTAGCCATGACGCTAGTGGATATAGGGGGAGTGATGGCTTTATGGGGGATCTCTTTGAATGCCGTCTCGTTGGTAAATTTACTGATTTGCGTAGGTCTAAGTGTGGAGTTTTGCGTTCATATCGCAAAGGCTTATTCATTCAGTGATTCGTTAGTACCATCGGTGGATGTAAGGGCAAATAGAGAAGCTCGTTCTTTGAAAGCTATGGTTCACACTGGCGGAACGGTCTTGGGCGGAATCACAATGACAAAACTGATTGGCGTCAGCGTTCTAGCCTTCACACGGTCCAAGATTTTCGAGGTGTACTACTTCCGCATGTGGCTGGCCCTTGTTGTGATTGGTAGTTTGCACAGTCTGATCTTTCTGCCTATTCTGATGTTTTATCTGGGGCCAAAGGGTTATACTGTAAAAGGTGGTAAGTAGTTGAGTTTTATTTGAGTGGCTTTATGTGGGAGGTGGGTATTTCCTGTGGTGCGTTTGTGATTTGCACCTCTTTCGTTGTCCCTTTGCCTTTGTACATTTGTAAGTTTGTACTTTGTGCTTGAGCTGTTCTTCTCCAGATTCTTTCAACTGTTGTAACCGAAATCTGGAGCCTGAATCTTTCGTTATGTACACTGGGCCTGAGGCGATATCTGAAGTTTCCTACGCTCGAGGTATAGTGTTATCCAGCTCCAAACTCAGTCATTACTGTGACATTTTGACTTCTAGTAACTGATCTCTATGGAATTCATCACTCATTGTTTTGAGCCGCCACAGCTTGAAATGTTTGCAAGACAGGGGCGAAACTTGTCAAACTGGCCGTAATTATCTGGTTTTGATGCCTACCTCTCTAACAAACATATTGAGAATTGAGAAATACCAGGGACAGCAGGTACAAGTGGCCTGAAAGGAGAACGGTTCTGAGGAACTCATGGAACGTATACCTTTACTGGGGTTTCTCATAACGGTGATTTAACCCATGAATAGAGAAAATAAGTCTCGTCAGAGAAGTCATCCTTGAATGTTGCGATATCGCAACCACAAGCATGCCTAAAACATGCCATCAGCAGGGTATTTATTGTAGGGTATTAGTGTTGTAGCCTGGATAAAGACAAGGTCACCAGATCATCTGATCTGATCACAGATCTCAGGAGTGTGGATCTAGATATGATATATATAAATCATGTGATATATATCGTACTTCTAAAAGGTGCTCAGAAGCTTGGGTTTATGTAATGATGCAGTGTTAGGTTCAAAACCTGCCAGTGCAATACAAATGAAGAACAGCGAGCACACATAGTTAGTAGAAAAATGTATGGATATTATTCTCCCACATCCATACATCATACTATTTTCCATCTTTTCCTCTTCGTTTTAAAGACTAGAATGAAAAACCTTCACCTGTCATCTTTTCCGCTTCGCTTCAAAGATGGATCAAATGATCTATATCTGATCTTGGTGACCTTAGATATCAAGTCTGGCTGACCAAGGGTATTAATCAAGGTGAATCATGCTAACTGATCAGCCCCAGTCCATGTAAGGCACGTCCTAGACCGCGTAAGGTGCTTAAGAAAAGCGCATGTGCATCTGATATAAGGAATGTCGGCAAGATTCAACTGTAAAATACGGGTATTTCCTACCTTGTTCTGTACAGCCAAGTGTCCAATTTAGGTATAACTGAAAAATCCTCTAATAATCGTAAATCGCCATACCAGTAGTCCTGATAGGATCAAGTCCTTTGCCTATTGAATGTGGGAAAACAGTGAAACTTGGCCCTTGAGTTCTATTTCAATTGTCGTCAACCAATCCTCTCAGCACGACTTGTCAATAGCACCGAAAAATGAAAAACCAGCATTACACTGGAGTATGGTGAGCTTGTCACACGATGCAACCAGCGCAATGACTTGTTCATCTTCCAGTCCTTCAGCTCCTCCTTTAAATGAAGTTTCAGTGACTGGGGTATCATTACCTCAGAGGAGCGGGCGGTGTTCTGGTTTTTTCCATCTTATCTTCATCATTTCCGTTGATTGTTTCCGAAAACTGTCCGAGAAGTGTATGGCATTACTCTAAGTGAGTGACCCAGATGAGGTTCCGAGATGGTGGATACCATCACCAGGATGCCTAAGGAAGGCAATTTGATGGTGTGGTACTGAGCAAGAAGAATTGAGGCCGTCCTCGGCCAGTAAGTGCCATTGGTTTGAGAGTTTTTCCTATGGAAGGGGCTGGTTAGCTGCACTCGTCGTTGGATGAACAAAATCACACCCACAGATGCATCCAGAAACATGGCAAGAGTCTTTATATTGAAAGAGGGCTTTTTCGTCGGCTGCGAACCAGTTGAGAACCTTTTTTGAGACTTTGGCTTCGTCTTGGTTCTTCTTCTTCTAGGTTGGTTTTCCTCTGCCTTTGATTATTCTGATCTCATTTCCTTCTCTATTTCCATTGCCCTTCGCAGGCTCCTTTCAAGAACTCTGCCCAGGCTCCTCCTTCAAGGACTCCTCCCTCACATACTCTTCCTTTTCAGACTCTTTTCTCACTTTTAATAGCTCCAACTCATTCTCCAGCCGCTCAAACCACTCATCAAGATTGAGAGTCCGAACCTTCAAATGTTGATTGTCCTCCGAGAGAGCATCACCATTCCGCCGCTAGATGTGACTGGCTACCCTTGATGTTTTTTCAATCGGGTTGACGAATCTTCGCAGGTCGATGTCATCTAAGAAGAGGTACCATAAACCTAAGGCTCAATACTTAGTTACCGCATCAGCAACCTTTGCAGACGCTTCGCCTCACACTGATGATCATGTGGAATTCTGGGGACCGGTCTGTCTTGGTTGGTTGGTGCGAGGAAACCTATGATTACCACTCCTCTATGTTTTGCAGAACTTGTCAATTCTGTCAGAATCGTCTCCTTCTTCTTCCCCTTTATAGTACGCACCCGACCTTTATAGTGGGGGATGAACAAATGAAAGAGCCCTTGATGATTTGTTATAAAAAAAAAGGTTCATAGTTATCAAGAATAAGCTGAAGCCTCTGAGAGGTTGAGGAATCATTATTGGTGACGGCATATTCAGTCAATTACTGATCACCATCATTTGCAATAACGAGAAAATCCTTGCTCCATTTTCAGAGTGGTGCAATAAACAATACGGTCTACGTCACGATGTAGCAGTCGGCCGTTCTGCTCATGAAAATAAACTTGGGGTATTCTGGAAGACTTTAAACAAACTTCGAGGGCTCTTCAGCAATTTAAAGAAAACCCCTCCCCTTTTCTTTTTCTTCACTTCCGAAAGAGCCAGCAGGGTGCATTGATGTGCTTCTCCACATGCAGGTATGTACGAGAAGCACGAGCCCCCACCTTGTACGAGGCAAACGAAGCTTTAAAACCCACCAGGTTTACTGCGCTTTCAGACACCCAGAATCGGATCTTTGATAACGCGTTCTGAAATGTCACGTGCACCGCCGTAGTACATGTAAGCTAATGCACATCCATGCACCCTCATGCACATGCTCATGCACGATACGCGGGTCGTGCGCCGGTTGGATTTTCACATGCTTTTCATTCAGGCGTAATAATATCCACACCTAACTAACAAACAACATGCAGAGACGATGGGGAATACTACCGAATACGCTCAAGCTATACAAAAGGGCACAGTGCGGCCCCTCGCAGATGAATATTGCCAAGCCACTCACACGAGCCACGGCTGTGGCTGATCGGATAAACCACCGGCGCGGGTTTTCGTCCTACTACTATCGTTTCCCCAAGATCCCTCGTCCCAAGAGAAACGCGCTCTACTACTCGCACTGGTCTAACGGAGGGTCTCCCATCAAAAGCATCGAATCCACGCTGTCAAAGTTCAAGAACCGGTCGAAAAACTTGAGGTTCAGTCTTCAGAAAAGACCCTTTTCCAACCGGTTTTTCGTCAAGAGATGGAGTAACAAAGACGGGCTGAAAAGAAGGCTCTCCTCTGTGAGAAATACCAAAAAGCCGCGTGGCCTCAGGGGGAAAAAGCTGACCCGGCAATTGTTGGCCTTAACGTCTCTGTGTGTGGTTTTATTTGGTATTGCAGCTTCTAAAATCACTCATACCGAGCACAAGACCAAGGAGAAGGAGGTTAAACCCACCTCGTGGAAGTTGTACGCCTACAGCACGCTTCCCCTTAAAGCCATGTCCAGGTTGTGGGGCCAGTTTAACAGCATCGACCTGCCTGTGTGGCTCAGAGTGCCCAGCTTCAAGCTGTACTCGTTGGCCTTTGGAGTAAAGTTGGACGAGATCGAGGAGACTGACCTGACGAAGTTCAAGAACCTGGGAGAGTTTTTCTACAGAACAATCAAACCGGAAACCCGTCCCGTCGATATGAACTCGGAACTCGTTTCTCCGTGTGACGGACGGGTCCTCAAGTTTGGCATCATCGAGAACGGAGAGATCGAGCAGGTTAAGGGAATGACCTACTCGCTGGATGCTCTTTTAGGAACTGACTCCAAAGCTGTAGCGAAAAGACTGGCTGCTCCTACCCACCACGTGGATTTCGAACACGATATCCACGACAACGAAGTGATGCAGCGGCACGAGGAGTTTGCCCAGCTTAACGGGATTTCCTACACTCTAGACGACTTGCTTGGCGGAGAAAGTAAAAACACCCACCATTTGAATGCCTACAAGTATAAGAACGAGGGTGATGCCTCGATAGACAACCCTTCCGCTGCGCAGGTGGAGAAGGTTTCTTCTGACGTTGGTGAGACAAGCTCTGAAAAGGATAAGCAGCTTTTCTTTGCCGTGATCTACCTCGCTCCGGGAGACTACCACCGGTTCCACTCGCCCACCGACTGGGTGGCCACTATGAGACGCCACTTCATCGGCGAGCTTTTTTCTGTGGCTCCGTATTTCCAGAAGACGCTTCAGGGACTTTTCGTTTTGAACGAGCGTGTCGCAATGCTCGGGTACTGGAAGTACGGCTTTTTCTCCATGACCCCAGTCGGGGCCACCAACGTGGGGAGCATCAAGGTGAACTTTGACAAGGATCTGTCCACGAACGAGGTTTACGAGCACTCTATCTATGGAGATCTGGAAGATGATGTTTCTGTCATTTCCAACCAGTCTACGAGGTCGAAAAAAGTGGTCAAGAATACCTGTTATGAGGCGTCGTACGCCAATGCGTCTCGTGTTCTGGGAGGACAGCCCTTGACGAAGGGTCAGGAAGTTGGAGGTTTTAAATTGGGTTCAACGGTGGTTTTGGTGTTTGAGGCTCCGCAGGATTTCGAGTTTAACCTGAAAGATGGTCAGCCGGTGATGATGGGACAGTCTATAGGGGAGTGTGCGAGTGACGCACTTTGCGACGAGCGTTAGCGATGAGCTAGGGTGAAGAGTCACTGAGAAAAGAACGAGGATCATGAAAATTCACTGATAAAAAACGGAAAACTATTTAGACAAAAGGGTGTATACATGCATTTACATAAAGCTCAAATATTCAAACAAGCTGGGGTTGTAGAGTGGTGTGAAGAGGCTAAAGAAGCTAGACTGCTGTATGCGAGGTGACGCTTGAAAACGCTGTGAGGTGTAGGGATTTACTGGAAGGTCTAGAACCTCGAGAATGAGATCGATTTTCAGTGCAGTCTGGAAAATTTCTGTGGACAAGCTTTGTCAGAGTTTTTCGTTTTTTTTTTCTTGGGTTTGATCCATACTACTCTTCTCATGATCATGCAGAATGCTGCCGTTGCCGAAATAAACCGACCTCGATTCTATCACCTTGATGATCAATCGTCTGGTATTAATGCATTTGTGGCTGCTGTGGAGCTGAGTCCACTCCAAAAGCTTGAAAGTTAGAGAACAAGGGACCAGGCATCTTCCTCACCTTTTCAATCATCTGATATCCTAAATCTAATATCCTGATGGTGTGACTGTGCTACTGTTTGGCAATATAATCAGTCTTTCTACCGTAATCTTGAGGCACCCATGTCAAAACCCTGTTCATATTAACCGCGCCAGTGTAATTTTTTATGAGTCTTCTCATCAAGTGAAAACACTGATGATTACAGTTTCCGCTTACATATCTTATACCAGTCAGACCCCGTCACCGAAGTTGAGACCCAGAAAGGGTGCCATTTGTCTATTATGGACATCATCGGCACCTTTATCCGGCTCCTGATCTGGTGGTTCCAAACTCGGAATCTGAAGTTTGTTTTGAAAGAAAAAGGTCGAAGGTTAACCCACTTGAAATGGCATATGCCAATCTACATTCAATTATATACCTTTATTGTAAGTGTTCTGCTATACTCTTTGTCTCAACAGGTCATAACCGTATCTGCCATGTTTGGTAAACAGGATTTCTCCAAGCGGTCTACTTCATCAAGTTCTGCAAGCTCTTGGCTCTGATATTTCAGCCTCTACGGCTCATCCATGGTGTTCCAGGGCTTGAATTTCATATAAGAGCTGACAAGCCGTTCCGGTCATGTCCATCTCATGTTGAAGGTACTCACAATCTCAGCAATTTAGCTGAAAAACCAATCTTTTATCTTCAGAGAGCCAGTCGAAGCTGGAAAAACTTCCCGAGGTGCAGGTCAGAATGAGAGGCACTGCTTCCTTTCAAGTTCTGAAAACAGGCTTTACGGGTGGTAAGAAGCCTGATAGACATGGAGAGTGTGACGAAAGGTTTGGTTTAAGAAGAATGTATCTCACTTGCGTAGATTGAATGAAGTCTGCAATGATGCGGAACCCTCCTGCTTGTTTATTGTACACCACCTCTCAATTCAGACCTACTCTTAGACTAGTAGAATGTGGTTTTAAACGAAAAGTCAGGCTAGTTACTGATGGAGGCTTGGGCGATATCCCTGAAAACTCTACACTTGGACATGAATCAAGCTATGTGGCACATGGTCTGTTGTCGCACTGTCGAGACAAGATCAAGCAACTGAGGTCGTAGGTAGTATTCGATGAGAGAGTTGAGGCGAAAGCCATGGCAGTCCTCTAAATCCCAATTCTAATGTGTGAGGTTGTCAAGGGATGTATTCATCTTCTGCCACGCCTCTTGTTGTCTGAAGATGAATCGGAGAGCTACAACAAGGTTGTACTTCAGATCTCTCACCACGGATGTGTCAGTTGAGGAAAGTGGTGACAGCAAGGTTTTGCTCTTGAAGACTAACAGTTTATCGATTGTCTGACTTTCTCGGATCGTTTTTTCAAAGTCGAAAAGGTTGATTTTCAGTGCTATGTATTCTACCGCAGAGACAGACTGAAGGCGATTGTACAGAGAGACAAGTCAACTTTCATGCAAGTTTCTATATTAGGCGCGGCAGGTGGAGACATCAAGGGATGGTCATATGAGGGGGAGCGAAGGCATTGATGGAGCGAGTCTATCAGTTTGTCATAGTAGGTATTGATTCGTGTCGCGCCTCAAGCTACAGCCGGTTCAAAGAGATTTGCTTAGAAATTGTCGAAATTTCCTAAGGAGCCTTGCTCAAGGAGGTTGAAAGAGATTCACTTTATCCATGTAGGCTGAGGAGATCCTCAAATGCTGTTGACTGACCAACGACTTTTGGAGCCGGGTTTGATTGAGATTTTCTTGCCGACATGAAGCCCATCTTGTCTCTCCTACGTATTCTTCCTAATCATTCATATACCCTAGGAGCTTTTTTCAACAGCGCTTTTCCAGGCATGAGCTCCTTTATCTGCAGTAAAATCCCTTTCAGCAGCTCAAAAGGGCGCTGTCTGTCATTTATGCCATCAATGTTGACGGCTACAACTGGCAGAAGTGAGACAGGGCCGCAGAAAGGATGCAAAGCCAGCAAAATTCACAGTCTCTCGATGTCAACACTTGCCAGTCTTCTACCGTGGTGAAATTCTATGCGACCCATTTTTCTCCATATGGCTGATCTCATATGCTTGCCAGTTCGCATTTTGTGACAGACCACCGGCTCGCTGAATGACAATGATACACAGGGTGGATGTTTTTGCAACACTGAATTTCAGCTACTGGGTTCGCTTGACGATCTTTTCAAGTCGAGATCCACTTTATCAAATTATAAAACTCGTCGCAAATCCGGATGGAATAACTCATCGTCACTTCAGGCTAAGAACATAATTGATCTTCTAGTTTCAGCAGAATCCATCATTTATCCTACCATTTAGCATTTGCGGGATAATTTGAGAGATTGGATGATCTGTCCCACTGTCCCACTATCTCACTGTCTCACTATCTCACTGTCTCAGTCTCTCAGTCTCTCAGTCTCTCAGTCTCTCAGTCTCTCAGTCTCTCAGTCTCTCAGTCTCTCAGTCTCTCAGTCTCTCAGTCTCTCAGTCTCTCATCTAAACGGATGATACCGTTTTTATCACGATTTAATCCTTTGAAGAATTGCAAAACACCCCCTCATACTGAAGCCCTTTAGCCACCACTCACACTTCCGCTTCGCTTCAGTGTATCAAGCTCCACCGCAACTCCCTCCAACCGATCCTACAAAATTAAACACAATAATGACATCTTCTCCACACTATGGCAAAAAAGTGAGATACTTTTCAAAAGTGTCTCTAGTGAACCCCATCGGAAGGGGAATTTTGGAGATCTTGTACAAACTCACCGCCGCACAAAGAGATAACCCGTTTATGATAAAGTATGCCACCCTGGATGAGCGAATCCCGTACAGCTTCAAGAACCGTCTGGCTCCACTCACCATGTGGTAACTTGAAAGCCACACAAGAGCCACAAGCCCTGGAGCCACTTTATAAGGATTTCTTGCTATGGCTGAAGCGATGTACTCTAAAGTTATCATTGACGAGTCACCATCAATCAATAATGGAACAATTCGCTGATGCAAGACATGGTACATCAGCATCGGGGTCAGTAAAAACCCAGAAAAACTTATAGGAGAGATACCCCATTTTCTGCTTACAAAAGATTTCTTTGCACCCAATCCCAATAAGGATGAAATGCCGCCTAATCCATAGGAAGAGTCATTTTTCTCCTCAGGCTTCAAAATCACACCACTTTCGCTATTCTTCGGCTTCTGAGTAGATTTACCGTAGTAACTTTTATTCCTTATCCTCTTGGCGATTCTTAAAAGAACCCCACTGAAAACGTGAGCTGTTACGCTGGCAAGTAAAACAGGCTCAAATCCGGGAGCCTGGTAAATAGTGCGTCCCATTACAAGAAGCTGGTTTCCGATCTCAGTGTTGGGAGACAGAACAACGGCAGAAAGATGGAGAATCGAGAACAATGAAAAAGGTATGGTTGAGTATTTCTGGCATGCATACAAAACATTGATGGTCCTCTGCCATTTGTCTTTATTTGAGCCAGGACCGACATTGGCCTTTTCCTGTGGTTTGAAGGGACTTGGATCTATCTCTTGAAGTGAACTGCTCATTTCAAGAGGATGGTAGTGTATAGTAACCAATCATTTTGATGGGTTTTGTAAGCGAAAATGTGTAAGGATGTAGGAGGAGCTTTTTTCTTCTTCTCTGATTGTATATATTGTGTGTCGGTAGGGCAGAAAGGTTAGTTTCTTGGTTATGCATTACTATGCAGGATCTGATATTCCTGGACTGGCTTTCATATCTGACCACGTGTGTAGTTATATCATGCGATGCAAAAAGTGGATATATCCTATGTAATGAACTCAATCAACCTTTAACAAGGCTTGTTGAATCCTTCTCTTCTCGAGATGTGAGCCTAGAAAAAATGGAAGCGCTCTGGACTTTGCCATGCAGGTGATGACTGATGCAACTGTCACAGAACCTCTTCTAGCGGCTTTATCTCTTCATGATGAAACTTTATCACACTGTGCTCGAATCTTTGGATTTGTGAGCCTAGATTCGTCTGGTGCATATCTACTCTATCGAGTGATATGAGCTATCAAGCCAAGTTCTTTATCTCGCCATTTGTTCTCACACATGTTCGATTCTGGCAACAACTATCTCTTCCGCACTTGGCTGCAACCTGAACAAGATAGGAAAGCCTTAGCTAGTAGATTACTTTGACGAGAGAATGCGATGAAAAAGGTTGATTCATCTCGATGGGTCGGGCTGTTTAAAGTGGTTAGATCACAATTATTTAGAAAAGCCATTCACCAAAGCTTAACACCTTATAGATCAATATAAGTCGAGAAGTTAACAGGCAATTTTTGTTGAGGCTTCAACTTTTTGGGTAATCTTTCCATCCGTAGCTGCCTGTTTGTCACTCTATCGTGCTCCCCTTTTTCTGTTCCTCACTCTTGTCAAGGTGGCCCCATTGTCTTTCATCATCTTCACTCTTTGATATTGGCTGTCCCTCCCTCTTAGAAAAGGACCGCCTTCTATCAGGAGGTGATTGAGACTGTGTGAGAGGAAAATTGAAAACATTCATGGATCGCAGAGGCTAATATGGGACAAGCACCTCATTCTACTCGCTCACTCACAGATATCTAGATTGGCCTGAGAATTCACTAATACAGAGTAAATCATTCTCAACTGCTTCAATGACAACTGATCGGGGTCACTTCTTACTAATAGCACGATTCAGGGAAGAGTCTTCAGTAGGCATACTGGTACGTATCAATTATGAATGTCGTACCATGAAACTCTGTGAATCGAGCTTCCTTAGATTCGAAAAAGTATTTATCGAATGTGCGGGCATGTCAGATGGTATTGATATTCTCTGTCACATCGAAAGTCAGCCATATGCTTAAGGGTCGTCAGATCCGGCGGATCGGATCGATTATTTACCCGGATCGACAGCTGGGATCGGATCGAAAAGTAAAAGTCGGATCTAGAACCAACCCGGATCGATTCGCGATCCTGCTTTGGAGTTCAATTCCCAGAAATATCATTTTGTTTTTAGATATATTGGTCGATCAATTTTTTTTTTTTGGTATACCTCAATGTCTAATGTTCGAAAAAGCGCCTGCTTCAAACCGTTTAGGGTCAGCCTAAACGGAGGCGACGCTGTGAACGCATTCAGTTCGGTTCCCCCTGAAGCGATTGAATAGCTGTCTGATGATGATGACCTTGTTACAGGAGGTAGTGCTCTTGAATTAATGCGGAAGACTCAGGAAGCTGCTGTTGGTGATCCATTCGACGGGAATTCTGGAGCTGAAAACCCCTCTGCGTGCAACGAAGAAGAGAAGGGAGAGCAAAAACCCTTTCGCATTTCCAAAAAAGACCTTTTCCCTAAGCATTTTACTCTTGGATCTGAAAACAAAGCTTCTTGTAACGTTTGTGGAGCAACTTTATCTACCAAAAGTCTCCATAGCTCTACTGGAAACTTTCGTGATTGTTGGGATCTAAACAAACAGAATTTTCCTGCAATGTATACTTTGGCAAGCAAGATGCTATCTATTCCTGCCAGCTCCACACCGGTCGAGCGTTTATTTTCTGTGAGTAAGAAGGTAATCGTTGAGACGCGCAGTTCACTG